>CM075981.1:80571391-80578891 GCA_038087875.1 Malacoraja senta | reverse complement strand
GGTGTACAACACAACATTAGTGGCCAGGTGACTCTCGTCGACGTTGTCCTGCTTTGTAGCTGAGAATACAAGTACCTAGAGGCAAGGTGGCGCAGCGGTAGAGTTGCTGCCTCACAGCGCCAGAGACCCGGGGGTTCGATCCCGACTATGGGCGCTGTCTGTACGGAGTTTGTACCTTCTCCCCCGACCTGCGAGATAGTAGACAATAGACAACAGGTGCAGGAGTAGGCCATTCAGCCTTTCGAGCCAGCACCGCCATTCAATGTGATCATGGCTGATCATCCACAATCAGTACCCCGTTCCTGCCTTCTCCCCATATCCCCTGACTCCGCTATCTTTAAGAGCCCTGTCTAGCTCTCTCTTGAAAGTATCCAGAGAACCGGCCTCCACCGCCCTCTGAGGCAGAGAATTCCACAGACTCACAACTCTCTGTGTGAAAAAGTGTTTCCTCGTCTCCGTTCTAAATGCCTTACCCCTCATTCTTAAACTGTGGCCCCTGGTTCTGGACTCCCCCAACATCTTCGGTTTCCTCCCGCACTCCAAAGACGCGCAGGTTTGTAGGTTAATTGGCTTGGTGTAAATGTAAAATTGTCCCTCGTGTGTGTTGGGTGGTGTTAGTGTGGGGGGGATCGCTGGCCGGCGCGAACACGGCGGGCCGAAGGGCCTGTTTCCGCGCTGTATCTCTAAACTAAACTATACTAAACATTTCTGAAAGAGCTTGATTGTAACATATAACAAGGTGTGCCAAGGAACGGGATGTGAATTGGGGGAAAAGATTTATTCTGGTTTTCATTTATCCAGAGTAAGAACATACTCAGATGAATGAGTGCTGATGTAGGGAGGAACCGCAGATGCTGGTTTAAACCGAAGATAGACACAAAATGCTGGAGTAACTCAGCGGGGACAGGCAGCATCTCTGGAGAGAAGGAATGGGTGACGTTTCGGGTCGAGACCCTTCTTGAGATAAAATTATGTTTCAACCCTGGGGAAATGTTGAAGCCCCTGACTAAGGGCGCTGCCTGTGCGGAGTTTGTACGTTCTCCCCGTGACCTGCGTGGGTTTTCCCCAGGTGCTCCGGTTTCCTCCCACACTTCAAAGATGTGCAGGTTTGCAGGTTAATTTGGTTTGGGTGAAAATTGTAAATTTTTGTGTGTGTAGGGGGAGTGTTAATGTTCGCGGATCGCTGGTCGGCGTGGACTTGATGGGCCGAAGGGCCGGTATCCGCGCTCTATCTGTAAACCAAACTAAACTAAACAATGGCAAATCAGAATGAAGAAAATCAAAATCAGAATGGGTGACGTCTCGACCCGAAACACCACCCATTCCTTCTCCCCAGCGATGCTGCCTGTCCTGCTGAGCTACTCCAACTTTTTGTGTCTATCTTCTGAACGAGTTCTGGTTTATTCAGAACCATCTATCCCACATTCCATCCCACACGAGTAACATTCAGGCTGCCCCAGTCCATCATCGGCTCTGACCTCCCCACCATCGAAGGGATCTATCGTAGTCGCTGCCTCATAAAGGCAGCCAACATCATCAAGGACCCACACCATCCTGGCCACACACTCATCTCACCGCTGCCATCGGGAAGAAGGTACAGGAGCCTGAAAACTGTAACGTCCAGGTTCAGGAACAGCCACTTCCCCACAGCCATCAGGCTACTAAACTCGCCATCAAACACACTCTGAACTATAACAGCCTATTGCACTTTATTGTGTGTATATATATGGTCTTTGGTATATGGACACGCTATGTTTACAATACTCTGTTGTGCTGCAGCAAGTAAGAATGTCATTGTCCTATCTGGGACACATGACAATAAAACTCTCTTGACTCTTGAGTCTTCTATTTCAATGAGGGTTTTTTTTTTTCTAATCTCATCTGCATGTTTTTGACGAATGCGGCGTTAATCTTTTGTCCCGGTCAGTGAATCACAAAAAAAAATGTAGAGAGTGGCGGATATGTTCCCACAGCAGTTTATGAGAAACCGTCCAAGAACGATGTTGGAACGTTGAGTGGAGTGGTGTGAAAGTGGACTCTGTTTCCCTATGATACACATACTACTGATATGTCAATAGACAATAGACAATAGACAATAGTCACCACTCTCTGTGTGAAAAAGTGTTTCCTCGTCTCTGTTCTAAATGGCTTTCTCCTTATTCTCAAACTGTGGCCCCCGGTTCTGGACTCCCCCAACATCGGGAACATGTTTCCTGTCTCTAGTGTGTCCAAGCCCTTAATAATCTTATATGTTTCAATGCAATCCCCTCTCATCCTTGTCAACAACTATCTCATGAAAGTATAATGAGATTCCTGAGCCACTAATTCAAGATGAATCTTAATTCATTCATGACGAATCAGACCATGGAGTGAAGGAATAGGAGACGTTTCGGGTCGAGACCCTTCCAGAAACTCAGCGGGTGAGGCAGCATCTATGGAGCGAAGGAATAGGTGACGTTTCGGGTCGAGACCCTTCGGGTCGCCTATTCCTTCGCTCCATAGATGCTGCCTCACCCGCTGAGTTTCTGGAAGGTCTCGACCCGAAACGTCACCCATTCCTTCGCTCCATAGATGCTGCCTCACCCGCTGAGTTTCTGGAAGGCTCTCGACCCGAAACGTCACCCATTCTTTTCTCCAGAGATGCTGAGTTACTCCAGCTTTTTGTGTCTATCTTCGTTTCTAGGCGATATCATCCAAAACTGATCAGCCTTGGGAAGTAATCCGACCATCTATCTCCCTGCATCTCCCCTTCACCAGTGCACCATATCTACATTAGGGGCGGCACGGTGGCGCAGCGGTAGAGTTGCTGCCTCACAGCGCCAGAGACCAGGTTCGATCCTGACCACGGGTGCTGTCTGTACGAGTTTGCACATACGTTCTCCCCGTGACCTGCGTGGGTTTTTCTCCGAGATCGTTGGTTTCCTCTCACTCTCCAAAGTCGTGCGGGTTTGTAGGTTAATTGACTTGAGATACTGTAAATGTAACATAGATTCTCCCTAGTGTGTGTGTAGGATAGTGTTAGTGTGCGGCGATCCCTGGTCAGCGCAGACCCGGTGGGCCGAAGGGCCTGTTTTGCCACGCTGTATCTCTAAACTAGACTAAACCAGATGGGGGGAGTGTACACTTTTAGTCGGATGCAGTGACAATCCAAGCATGATTGCACGTATTGTCTATCTGCTCTTCTTCTTCTTACCAATGAAACATAAACCAAAGGAATAGTTAGATCTTGCGCGGGTGTTGAGCAGCCAGGTTGTTGTCTCTGTTGGCGTCAATGTCTGCCAGGCCCTGACACAGCTCCATTTGGTGGGTGGTAGAGATGACATGGTTAACTCTGTTGTTCTGCTCCGCATTCACAGGCTGGGCTCTGGCGGAGTCCCCATCTCCACACGCTGGCATTGAAACTCCCAACTCCAGTACCAAGTCTGTTGAGCTTCACCCTTGCTCCTCCAGGGAGGTCAGACCCTGGACAGCTTTTATCTGGTGAAGAGATGTAGCTGTGTAATGGAGATGAGGTTGCCTTCCACTCCTGTGACCACTTGGTGGCTATCCAAGTGTGCTTTTGGCTCGGTTGGCTGGATGGATGGATGCTAGGAGTTGTTTTCCATGTGGAGCAAAGGGGTGACGGGACTTCAGTCGGGCTGGCCTCTGCTCGCTGCTGATTGCCTGTGGGAGGTGATCTGGGTCCATGGCACGACGATAACAACTACCTATGTTGTCTTCAAACTTAGAGAACAACCTATATATCTACCCAAATATCTCTGTTTACTGAGCCTCTTCCCTGAACCCTCTGCTTATTGTAGACCTTCCCTAAATCCTGCAAATGGACGAACCAACTCATCTACATTTTCATCTGTCACAAGCAGCAGAAGTCCCAGCACCGTGGACTTCATCTTGTGGATCAGCCTACCATGAACGAACTTGTCAGATGCCTTACATGTGGACAAGGGCTAACATCCATGTGGATAACATCCACTATCCTATCTCAAATCAGTCATCTTTGTCTGCTTCAAAGAACAGTCCCCACATTGATTGCTTCCAGACCCGAGAATTTCCTGGTGATTGACTTCAAATCCTCATTTCCACAATTTATGGGCACGTGAAGGGAATTTAGGGAAGGGCACTCCTAAAGGGGATTTGGGGAGGGGCACTAATGAAGGGGATTTATGGAGGGGCACTCCTAAAGGAGATTTAGTGAAGGGCACTCCTAAAGGGATTTAGTGAAGGGCACTCCTAAAGGGGATTTAGGGAGGGGCACTCCTAAAGGGGATTTAGGGAGGGGCACTCCTAAAGGGGATTTAGGGAGGGCACTCCTAAAGGGGATTTAGGGAGGGGCACTCCTAAAGGGGATTTAGGGAGGGGCACTCCTAAAGGGGATTTAGTGAATGTACTAAAGAAGGGTATTTATGGAGGGGCACCATAAATTAAGGAGATTTAGGGCACCAGTAGAGACAGGATTTAGGGAACTTTAGGGAACTGGAGTTTGGAAGGATGAGAACATATTGAAACATATAAGATTATTAAGGGCTTGGACACGCTAGAGGCAGGAAACATGTTCCCGATGTTGGGGGAGTCCAGAACCAGGGGCCACAGTTTAAGAATAAGGGGTCGGCCATTTAGAACGGAGACAAGGAAACACTTTTTCTCACAGAGAGTTGTGAGTCTGTGGAATTCCCTGCCTCAGAGGGCGGTGGATGCCGGTTCTCTGGATACTTTCAATAAAGAGCTAGATAGGGCTCTTAAAGATAGCGGGGTCAGGGGATATGGGGGAAGGCAGGGATGGGGTACTGATTGGGGATGATCAGCCATGATCAAAATTGAATGGCGGTGCTGGCTCGAAGGGCCAAATGGCCTCCTCCTGCACCTATTGTCTATTGTCTATTGTCTATAAACATTATCAGCCAGATCTTGATTTGCAGCACTGGTTATTTATGTTGCAGAGGTTAATGTGCGAGTCTGTTTTTTTTGTCAATATTGCACAGGATATCATGTTGAATAGACGGTTGACATTATGCTCACCTTCTCTGGGCGATGTTGTAAAGCACACATGTCGGCACAAATCAATGAGCTGTCCTTTTTGTACAGCCCCCAGTCAGGCAGAAGTTCACAACTCCCTTCTCCACATGCCATTTGTTCGTATTTGTAGACCTGCGTTAGACAGATCTTTTTTTAATATCAGAGATATGAAGAAATCTTGATCAGCGGCTGATTAGTTTAGTTTGGAGATACAGCGCGGAAACGGAGCCTTCGGCCCACCGAGTCCGCGCCGACCAGCGATCCCCGCACACTAACACTATCCTACACACACTCTATTTTTATACCAAGCCAATTAATCTACAAACCTGCACGCCTTTGGAGTGTGGGAGGAAACCGGAGATCCCGGAGAAAACCCACGCGGGTCACGGGGAGGAACGTACAAACTCTGTACAGACAGCGCCCGTGGTCGGGATCGAACCTGGGTCCCTGGCGCTGTGAGGCAGCAACTCTACCGCTGTGCCACCGTGTGAATAGGATGTGTAGGAAGGAACTGCAGGTGCTGGTTTACACCGAAGACAGACACAAATTACTGGAGTAACTCAGGGGTTCAGGCAGCATGACTGGGTGACGTTTCGGATCTGAAGAAGGATCTTCAGTCTGAAGATGGGTCTCGACCGAAACGTCACCTATTCCTTTTCTCCAGAGACGCTGTCTGATCCACTGAGTTACTCCAGATTTTAGTGTCTGCATGATAAAGAGAATAATGTTTTCAGGGCCCAATATGCCCTGAAGGAGCGTATCGTCTTTAAGACACTCAGTTCTCCTCGCATGGTGTTTCGGGTCGGGACCCTTGTTCAGCCTCAGGAGTTGGGTTTCCTAAAATGATATGAGGCATGCTTGGTCGAGCTGTTGCCGAATATTGCCAGAGATGATGCAAACCTGGCCTCTGTGCTCCATACATTATCCGAATGGACATGTTTTAACGGCGCTCTATTGATTACAAAAGTGCTTTATTAAATTTTCATAACTACATCAAAGACGTGATACTGAATGATGTTTATCAAAGAATGTGAAATGAGGTCGCGTATAATCAGGTTCTTCCGTCTTGTGCTAAACTGTAGTTGTAAAGTGTATGTTAGGTTGAAGCCATCGAATTTAAGTGCTTACCAACTCTAGTCGACCCATTACAGGAAGGATGTGGCTCAGACTTTGCAAAGGGGAGGGCAGAGGCTTATCAGAATGATGACTGGGTTAGCGAACATTAGCTAGAGGGAGTGGGTGGACAGGCATGGATTGGTTTCTCCAGAGATTGAAGGGAGACCTGATCTAAGTATAGAGAATTATGAGAGGCATAGATAGGGGAGACAGGCAGAACCTTTTTCCCAGGAGAGAACTCCTAGAGGGCATAGCTTAAGACGCGAGAGGATGGGCAGGATTGAACATGGGTCTCTGGCACTGGGAAGCAGCAAATCTACTGCAGTCCTAGATTCAGGCTAGGTCTTGGTGAGATGGACAAGTTGGACCGAAGGGCCTGTTTCTGTGCGCTATTATTCTGTGACCACCTCAAAATGGCTCGATCTCTCTTAATCGGCCAGTCACACCACTCCAACAGTCCACATCGAAGAAGGGTTCCCGACCCGAAACGTCACCCATTCCTTTTCTGGAGAGATGCTGCCTGACCCGCTGAGTTACTCCAGCACTTTGTGTCTATCTCCAAGGCTCTAAGGCTAGAGGTCACAACCTCAGAATTGAAGGACATTTCTTTGGGAAAGAGATGAGGAGGAATTTCTTTAGTCAGAGGGTGGTGAATCTGTGGAATTCTTTGCTACAGAAGGCTGTGGAGGCCAAGTCTATGGATATTTTTAAGGCGGAGTAGATAGATTCTTGATTAGTACGGGTGTCAGGGATTATGGGAGGAGGCAGGAGAATGGGGTTAGGAGGGAGAGATAGATCAGCCATGATTGAATGGCGGAGAGACTTGAATGAATGAATAAGTGTATTGGCCAAGTATTCACATACAAGGAATTTGTCTTGGTGCTCCGCCCGCAAATGACAACATGACATACAGTGACATTATGGAGCGAAGGAATAGGTGATGTTTCGGGTCGGGAGGGTCTCGACCCGAAACGTCACCTATTCCTTCGCTCCATAGATGCTGCCTCACCCAGCATCCCAGCATCTGAGTTTCTCCAGTATTTTGGCTACCCTGGGCTTATATTTTGTTTTTACACTAATATTGCTCTTTTTTTTTATTGAATGCCTTTCTTTAATATGTTATCCATTGAGTATTGTGTTCTACTGCTGCCAGCAGGAATTTAATTTTTCGTTTCAGTGGACACGACAATTAAATACTCTTGACTCTTGTCCAAGGATACATATTTTGGCACCAACAACTCTATCGGCACCCAGGTACAAATTCTGATGCGGGAACTCGAGATGAAACTTATGCAGATCCTTCGCCTCCATGGGGGAAGAATTAGGCCAGGGATGGGGAACCTGCGGCCTTCTCGGCCATTAAGTGCGGCC
>CM075981.1:80565690-80568190 GCA_038087875.1 Malacoraja senta | reverse complement strand
ACCAAAAAGGTGAATCCCAGTTTTCCACAATAAGAGATAAATGACTGCGAAGCAAAGGCAATAGTTACATAGAAACATAGAAACATACAAAATAGGTGCAGGAGGAGGCCATTCGGCCCTTCGAGCCAGCACCGTCATTCATTGCGATCATGGCTGATCGTCCCCAATCAATAACCCGTGCCTGCCTTCTCCCCATATCCCTTGATTCCACCAGTTCAAGCATCTGTCCAGGGAAAAATCAGTCGACGCTTCAGGTCATAAAGTGATAGGAGCAGAATTAGGCCATTCGGCCCATCAAGTCTACTCCACCATTCAATCATGTCCGATCTATCTCTCTCCCTCCTAACCCCATTCCCCTGCCTTCTCCCCATCGCTTTTTGGGATCGGGATCCTCAGGATTAAACGACATCCGCTTCATTAAAGGACGCTCCTTTAGGAAGGAGATGAGGAGGAATTTCTTAAGTCAGAGGGTGGTGAATCTGTGGAATACATGGCCACAGATGGCGGTGGAGGCCAAGTCAGCGGATGTATTTAAGGCAGAGATAGATAGGTTCTTGATTAGTGCGGGTGTCAGGGGTTATGGGGAGAAGGCAGGAGAATGGGGTTAGGACCGGGAGATAGATCAGCCATGATTGAATAGACTTGATGGGCCGAATGGCCTAATTCTGTTCCCACCACTTGTGAACTCTTCTTCAGTCTTGATCAGTCGGAAGGGTCGTGGATGTTCCTGGGCTGGAAACTCCAGCAGGACTCAAGGGAGCGGGAAAAAATACACAGATCCAGTGGCATCAGAAGGCTGAGCATCCAGTGGTCTAAAATGTGGACGGCAAGATCTATCAAACCCGCAAAACCCCTACTCGCGTACCAAAACATTGGATCAAGGGGATTGAGGGGGATCTTATGCGAAACTTACAAAATTCTTAAGGGGTTGGACAGGCTAGATGCAAGAAGATTGTTCCCGATGTTGGGGAAGTCCAGAACAAGGGGTCACAGTTTAAGGATAAGGGGGAAGTCTTTTAGGACCAAGATGAAAAAAATGTCACACAGAGAGTGGTGAATCTGTGGAATTCTCTGCCACAGAGGGAAGTTGAGGCCAGTTCATTGGCTATATTTAAGAGGGAGTTAGATGTGGCTCTTGTGGCTAAAGTGATCAGGGGGTATGGAGAGAAGGCAGGTACAGGATACTGAGTTGGACGATCAGCCATGATCATATTGAATGGCGGTGCAGGCTCGAAGGGCCGAATGGCCTACTCCTGCACCTATTTTCTATGTTTCTATGTTTCTAAGATCTCACTCTGTGTAGAATCACGCGGGGAATAGATAGGGTGGACACAACTTGGGAGCGCTGCTTATTAAGATGTTGTTGATATCACTATTATTCGAGAGGTGAGGGGCGATGGTAGAGGTGTGTAAGGTAGACAAAAATGCTGGAGAAACTCAGCGGGTGAGGCAGCATCTATGGAGTCGAGGCCCTTCTTCAGACTGAGGTGGGGGTGGCGGGAGGGGGCAAGAAGAAGAAAATCATGAGGGGAATAGACTGGATGGATGCCCAGAGACTTCTACCCAGAGTAGGGGTACCAGAGGTCAGAGGTTGAAGGTGAGAGGTGAAAGGTGAGATAGGAACCTGGGGGGCAATGTTTTCACACAGAGGGTGGTGGGTGTATGGAAGAAGCTGCCAGAGGAAGGGATTGAGGCCGGTGCTATGACCACATGGGCGGCCACAGTGGCGCAGCGGTAGAGTTTGCTGCCTTACAGCGCCTGCAGCACCGGAGACCCGGGTTCCATCCCGACTACGGGTGCTGTCTGTACGGAGTTTGCACATTCTCCCTGTGACC
The DNA here is from genome assembly GCA_038087875.1 of Malacoraja senta. Lineage (NCBI taxonomy): Eukaryota > Metazoa > Chordata > Chondrichthyes > Rajiformes > Rajidae > Malacoraja > Malacoraja senta. Next base: position 80,566,355 of record CM075981.1, on the reverse strand, counting down.
TGCGTGGGTTTTCTCCGAGATCTTCGGTTTCCTCCCACACTCCAAAGACGTGCAGGTTTGTAGGTTAATTGGCTTGGTGTGTATGTGTGTAAATTGTCCCTAGTGTGTGTAGGATAGTGTTGATGTGCGGGGATCGCAGGTTGGCGGGGACTCGGTGGGCCGAAGGGCCTGTTTCCATGCTGTATCTCTAAACTAAACTAAAACTAATCTGAAAGACATTTGGACAGGTTCGTGGATAGGAAAGTTTCAGAGGCAAAATGGGACAGGCATGGGTAAATGGTACCAGATTGGATGGAGAATCTTGGTCGGCATGGACCAGATGGGCCGAAGGGCCTGTTTCTGTGCTGTTTGACTCAATGGTTCAACTCAAGACCAACACCTTGTCATGTGAAACTTCCGAGTGTCAGTTTAAGCTCCATTACTAAGATTTAAGTGCAAAGAATCGAAGATGGACACAAAATGCTGGAGTAACTCAGCGGGGCAGGCAGCATCTCTGGAGAGAAGGAATTCCTTCTGAGTTGGGAACTCCCGCTGAGTTGCTTCAGCATTTTGTGTCTATCTTTGGCTTAAACCAGCATCTGCGGTTCGTTCCTACACAAGGAATCAAGGCAGATACTCATTTATGGAACAGCAGGTGAGATGTTAACCTGATCACAACTGGATGT
>CM075981.1:80550690-80560690 GCA_038087875.1 Malacoraja senta | reverse complement strand
AAATGACCAAATACAGGCATGCCAAGCTTGTAGCGTCATACCCAAGAAGGCTTGAGGCTGTAATCGCTGCCAGTACTGAGTAAACGGTCTGAATATTTATGTAAATGTGACATTTCAGTTATTTCTTTTTAATTACTTTGCAAAAATGTCTAAACACCTGTTTTCGCTTTTTTATTTTGTGTAGATTGATGATTAAAAAATGAATTTAATCCATTTTAGAATAAGGCTGTAACGTAACAAAATGTGGAAAAAGTGACGGAGTCTGAATACTTTCTGAATGCACTGTATATAGAGTTATATCGTATCGTAGGTACACAAAGTTATATCATATCGTAGGTACACAAAAATGCTGGAGAAACTCAGCGGGTGCAGCAGCATCTATGGAGCGAAGGAAATAGGCAACGTTTCGGGCCGAAACCCTTCTTCAGACTGATAGGGGGTGGGGAGAAGAAAGGAAAAAAGGAAAAAAGGCGGAGGAGGAGCCCGAGGGCTGGGGGAGGGGAGGAGACAACCAGAGGGCTGATGAAGGGGAGGGGACAGCAAGGGCTAGCAGAATTGGGAGAATTCAATGTTCATGCCCCCAGGATGTAGACTGCCCAAGCGGAATATGAGGTGCATTTCCTCCAATTTCCGGTGTTGCTCGCTGTGGCCGTGGAGGAGACCCAGGACAGAGAGGTCAGATACGGAATGGGAGGGGGAGTTGAAGCGCTGAGCCACCGGGAGGTCAGGTTGGTTATTGCGGACCGACCGGAGGTGTTCGGCGAAACGATCGCCAAGCCTCCGCTTGGTCTCACCGATGTAGATTAGCTGGCATCTAGAGCAGCGGATGCAATAGGTGAGGTTGGAGGAGATGCAGGTGAACCACTTATATCGTATCGTACCTTAGTGTACGGGTGATTGATGGTCGGCATGGACTCGGCGGGCCGAAGGGCCTGTTTCCGTGCTATAACTTCCAATGGAAACGAAACGCACGATTCACTGAATGTTCTTTGTGCTTTTGTGCATCAGTCCCCATTAAACTTGCCACAGAAAGTTCACTTTGCTTTTTGACATCTGCACTTGATTTTTTTTATTTTTATTGCCAAATCTTTTCAATATCGGTCACTGTGACCCAGAAATGCAACAATTGGATGAAACTAACTCACTCACCCGGGTCGTAAATATTTTAACAGATGATAATAAATTTGTATTTAGTTTTTATTTTTCTCCTTTCTGGCTCTTTACTTTCCTTGTTTCTAAAATCAATCTTCCTTTTCCTCCCTCCATTTCCTGACTTTGTTCTAGTTTCTCTCTGTAACATTGCGAACTTTATTTTCATGTTTCATGTATGCTGTGTATTTTATGACTGTTGGCAAATTAATTTCCCTCCTGGGAAAAATAAAGTTGTATTGTATGGGTGATTGTAGGTCGGCATGGACTCGGCGGGCCGAAGGGCCTGTTTCCGTGCAGTCTCTCTAAACTAAACTAAACTGAATCAAAGGCAATATCTCCACCAATGTCTTATTAGCAATTTACTTTGCATAATACAACAAGCGAAGATTTTGTCATTTTGACTTCCGAAAGTTAGACGTGGGATGTTATAGAATATCAGTAAGCAACAATGCAATAATATACAATATATATTAATGATTTGGATGAAGGGATTAAAGACAACATTAGCAAATTTGCAGATGACACAAAGCTGGGTGGCAGTGTGAACTGTGAGGAGGATGCTATGAGACTGCAGGGTGACTTGTACAGGTTGGGTGAGTGGGCAGATGCATGGCAGATGCAGTTTAATGTGGATAAATGTGAGGTTATCCACTTTGGTGGCAAAAACAGGAAGGCTGATTATTATCTAAATGGTGTCAAGTTGGGAAAAGGGGAAGTACAATGGGATCTGGGGGGTCCTTGTTCATTAGTCACTGAAAGTAAGCATGCAGGTACAGCAGGCAGTGAAGAAAGCGAATGGCATGTTGGCCTACATAACAAGAGGAGTTGAGTATAGGAGCAAATAGGGCCTACTGTAGTTGTACAGGGCCCTAGTGAGACCACACCTGGAGTATTGTGTGCAGTTTTGGTCTCCAAATTTGAGGAAGGACATTCTTGCTATTGAGGGAATGCAGCGTAGGTTTACAAGGTTAATTCCCGGGATTGCGAGACTGTCATATGTTGATAGATTGGAGCGGCCGGGCTTGTATACTTTGGAATTTAGAAGGATGAGAGGGGATCTTATTGAAACATATAAGATTATAAAGGGTTTGGACACGCTAGAGGCAGGAAACATGTTCCCGATGTCGGGGGAGTCCAGAACCAGAGGCCATAGTTTAAGAATAAGGGGTAAGCCATTTAGAACGGAGATAAGGAAAAACCTTTTCACACAGAGAGTTGTGAGTCTGTGGAATTCTCTGCCTCAGAGGGCGGTGGAGGCTGCTTCTGTGTATGCGTTCAAGAGAGAGTTAGATAGAGCTCTTAGGGATAGCGGAGTTAAGGGATACGGAGAGAAGGCAGGAACGGGGTACTGATTGGGGATGATCAGCCATGATCACATTGAATGGCGGTGCTGGCTTGAAGGGCCGAATGGCCTACTCCTGCACCTATTGTCTATTGATTCAATGAAGAAGGGTCCCAACCCAAAACGTTGCCCATCCATCCCCTCCCCAGATGCAGCCCGACTGGTTTACTGAATGCAATCAGTATTTGATATCAGTATTTCTTGATTAGTGCGGGTGTCAGAGGTTACGGGGAGAAGGCAGGAGAATGGGGTTAGGGGGGAGAGATAGATCAGCCGTGATTGAATGGCAGAGTAGACTTAATGGCCTAATTCTGCTCCTATCACTTATGATCTCATGAGTATAAGTGGGTTAATTTGGCATTGTCAGCATTTCCGCTGCACTGGTAACAACTTGAAGTTACTTTCAAAGATCAATGTTGTGAGAGGATTTTAGATTCTGTTCCAAATATAAAATCCACTCATGAATTTTACAACATCCAGTGCACCCTAGAAAATCATTGGAACCTACAAAAGAGAGGGATGAATGTGTAATAGTTATTTAAAATGACAAATGAACAAAAGGAAAGGAAGGTCTGATTAATGGAAACTTTTCTGATAGTGATATTTACAGATTTAATATTCTCCTTTGTGTCAGGCTCGGACGTGGTTTGTAAAACCATGAGCATTTTCACTGGTCGCATCGTTCCAAAGGTCATAAGCGATGGGAGCAGAATTAGGCCATTCGGCCCATCAAGTCTACTCCGCCATACAATAGACAATAGGTGCAGGAGTAGGCCATTCGGCCCTTCGAGCCAGCACCGCCATTCAATGTGATCATGGCTGATCATCCCCAATCAGTACCCCGTTCCTGCCTTCTCCCCATATCCCCTGACTCCGCTATCTTTAAGAGCCCTATCTAGCTCTCTCTTGAAAGTATCCAGAGAACCGGCCTCCACCGCCCTCTGAGGCAGAGAATTCCACAGACTCACAACTCTCTGTGAGAAAAAGTGTCCGTTCCAAATGGCTTACCCCTTATTCTTAAACTGTGGCCCCTGGTTCTGGACTCCCCCAACATCTTCAGTTTCCTCCCACACTAAAGACGCGCAGGTTTGTAGCTTAATCAATCATTCAATCAATCAGTTTAATTGGCTTGGTATGAATGTGAAATTGTCCCTCGTGTGAGTAGGGTAGTGTTAGTGTGGGAACATGTTTCCTGCCTCTAGCATGTCCAAACCCATAATAATCTTATATGTTTCAATAAGATTCCCTCTCATCCTTCTAAACTCCAGAGTATACAAGCCCAGCCGTTCCATTCTCTCAGCATATCATGGCTCATCTATCTCTCCCTCCTAACCCCATTCTCCTGCCTTCCCCCCATAACCTCTGACACCCGTACTAATCAAGAATCTATCTATCTCCGCCTTAAAAATATCCATTGACGGCCTCCACAGCCTCCACAGCCTTCTGTGGCAAAGAAGATGTCTGTGCCATCTTTTTATAATGGGGACATGTTTACACTGGATGATGGGGTGACACTTGTGATATCAAATCAGTCAGCATCATACATCTGGGATGTCAGGACTTTCATTTGAAGAAAGACTGGATAGACTCGGCTTATACTCGCTAGAATTTAGGAGATTGAGAGGGGATCTTATAGAAACGTACAAAATTCTTATGGGGTTGGACAGGCTAGATGCAGGAAGATTGTTCCCGATGTTGGGGAAGTCCAGGACAAGGGGTCACAGCTTAAGGATAAGGGGGAAATCCTTTAAGACCGAGATGAGGAAAAACGTTTTCACACAGAGAGTGGTGAATCTCTGGAACTCTCTGCCACAGAGGGTAGTTGAGGCCAGTTCATTGGCTATATTTAAGAGGGAGTTAGATGTGGCCCTTGTGGCTAAAGGGATCAGGGGGTATGGAGAGAAGGCAGGTACGGGATACCTGAGTTGGATGATCAGCCATGATCATATTGAATGGCGGTGCAGGCTCGAAGGGCCGAATGGCCTACTCCTGCACCTATTTTCTATGTATCTATGTATCTTCACGTCATCATTGACAAAATCCAAACTATTCCGAACGTGCTTCATATTGCTCAACTGATGAAATATTGCTGAAAACTCAAAAAGGAAACTCATTTACTTTTGAACAATCCCTTACGTAAAAACAAGGAACTGCAGGTGCTGCTTTACCAAAGAAAGACACAAAGTGCTGGAGTAACTCAGCGGGTCAGGCCGCATCTGTGGAGAACATGGATAGGTGACGTTTCACACAGTGCTGGAGTAACTCAGCGGGTCAGACAGCATCTGTGGAGAACATGGATAGGTGACGTTTCACACAGTGCTGGAGTAACTCAGCGGGTCAGGCAGCATCTCTGGGGAACATGAATAGGGGACATTTTGGGGTCGGGACCCTTCTCCAGACTTTGACTAACTTGTCTCTGCCTCGGCCAGGTGGTCAGCATTAAGGGGGAGCATTATTAAAGGCTGACTGTCTAAATGGAATTATTCTATGTGACTGCTCCTGATGTGGCCTCCATTACATCAGCAAGACCAAGCGTAGACTCGGCAAACCCTATCACTGAACACTTGTACTCGGCCCACCACAGCCTGCTGGATCTCCCAGTTGCTAACTCCTCTTCCCATTCCCATACTGATTAGTACGGGTGTCATGGGTTACGGGATGAAGGCAGGAGAATGGGGTTAGGAGGGAGAGACAGACCAGCCATGATTGAAATGCAGAGTAGACCTGATGGGCCGAATGGCCTAATTCCGCTCTTATCACTTATGACCATATGACATGTTCATAAGTTATAGGAGCAAAATTGGGCCATTCGGCCTATCCAGTCTATTCCGCCATTCAATCTTGGCTGATCTGTCTTTCCCCCATAAGATTAATATTATTGATGGAGACACAAGGAACTGCAGATGCTGGAATCTTGCGCGAAGCACAATGTCCTGGAGTAATTCTACGGGTCTCTGGAGGACGGGGATAGTCCGAAGAAGGGTCCCAAACTGAAACATTGGGACCCATGTTCTCCACGGATGCTGCCTGACCCGCTGAGTTACCCCAGCACTCTGTGAAACGTCACCTATCCGTGTTCTCCACAGATGCTGCCTGGCCCGCTGAGTTACTCCAGCACTCTGTGAAACGTCACCTATCCATGTTCTGGCAGCATCTATGGAGCGAAGGAAATAGGCAACGTTTCGGCCCGAAACGTTGCCTATTTCCTTCAGGGTTTCGGCCCGAAAGGTTGCCCATTTCCTTCGCTCCATAGATGCTGCCTGACCCGCTGAGTTACTCCAGCACTCTGTGAAACGTCACCTATCCATGTTCTCCACAGATGCTGCCTGACCCGCTGAGTTACATAGATACAGAGATACATAGAAAATAGGTGCAGGAGTAGGCCATTCGGCCCTTCGAGCCTGCACCGCCATTCAATATGATCATGGCTGATCATCCAACTCAGTATCCCGTACCTGCCTTCTCTCCATACCCCCTGATCCCTTTAGCCACAAGGGCCACATCTAACTCCCTCTTAAATATAGCCAATGAACTGGCCTCAACTACCCTCTGTGGCAGAGAGTTCCAGAGATTCACCACTCTCTGTGTGAAAAAGTTTTTCCTCATCTCGGTCTTAAAGGATTTCCCCCTTATCCTTAAGCTGTGACCCCTTGTCCTGGACTTCCCCAACATCGGGAACAATCTTCCTGCATCTAGCCTGTCCAACCCCATAAGAATTTTGTACGTTTCTATAAGATCCCCTCTCAATCTCCTAAATTCTAGCGAGTATAAGCCAAGTCTATCCAGTCTTTCTTCATATGAAAGTCCTGACATCCCAGGAATCAGTCTGGTGAACCGTCTCTGCACTCCCTCTATGGCTATAATGTCCTTCCTCAGATTTGGTCCAGCACTTTCTTCTATTATTGATGAAGTTTGGATTATTAGCCTTCCATCTCTTCATTACTTTTGAAGTGGTTCTAAACCCATTGAATCTCTGTTCAGTTGGAGGCTAGCTGTGACCCATTGTCCTGGAGAAGCTGTTCCATTATTGTAAGCATTTGTTGCATTGATTGAATTATTCATAAAGGGTGTCTCCATATTAAAATGCCTTCAAGCCACAAACAAACAGGTCACCAGGTCCCCTCTGTTGTTGGCTTCAGGGATTCTCCGTAACATGGACATTTGAAAATTAAACCCTTCTCAGCGCTGCCGACCTCGGTGAGCTGTGGCTTTGGCAGCTCCTTGTAAATAAGGTATAAAGGAGATGGAGATGAAGCCAAACTAAAAAAAAAAAAAACAAATCTTCCCCCAAATTAAACTTTATTCAGACTCATCCCTGTCCTCGTGGGGCCGCACGGTGGCGCAGCGTGGTGGAGTTGCTGCCTCACAGCGCCAGGGACCCGGGTTCGATCCTGACTACAGGTGCTGTCAGGACGGAGTCTGCACGTTCTGCCCGTGACCCGCGTGGGTTTCCTCCGGGTGCTCTGGTTCCCTCCTGCATTCCTCAGGCGCCCAGGTTAATCGGCTCCTGTAAAATTGTCCCTTGTGTATAGGATTAGAACTAGTGCACAGGTGATCAGTGGGCAGCATGGACCTGGTGGGCCGAAGGGCCTGTTTCACTAAAATAATGCATATGTACAAAACAAAAACTGTGCAAAAACCGTTCGTATATTCTCAGTGTCTATCTGTCCATTCTATAGTGTCATACCCAGTCGTGTTCACACTGTATCCTTAAAACCTTGCCCCTCTTGTGGTCTCCGGTGGTGATATCCCTTCCCTTGTTTGAGGGGTGTCGCCCGCCCCTCAATGTCCAGCAGCGGAAGGACCCTAAACTGTGGTCCTCTCCCACCGAGCCTTGGCGTTGGCTGCACCGAGCTTCAGTGCGTCGCTCAGCACGTACTCCTGCAGCGGGCCGGTCGGCAACATTCCCCGATGGACATCTCGCTCCGCTGGGAGGTCAACGAGGTTCGGGCCGACCAAAGAGTGTCTTTCACCGAGTTCTCACTCTTTGAGAAAGGTTGAGTCCAACACACTCTGGTATCAGGTAGAAACAAGGAACTGCAGATGCTGGCTTACACAATAGGACACAAAGTGCCGGAGTAACTCAGCAGGTCATGCAGCATCTGTGGAGATAATGGATATGTGACTCTTTGTGGTCTGAAGAAGGGCCCCGACCCGAAACGTCACCAATCCATATTCTCCAGATGCTTAGAAAGGAACTGCAGATGGTGGTTTAAACCAAAGATATCATCGGTACTTTTTTGCACATCATTTATTAATTTGTTCCATATCTCTCTACACCATCGTCTAACTCTCTCGTTTTCCCTTTCCCCTGACTCTGTCTGAAGAAGGGTCTGGACCAGAAACGTCACCCATTCCTCCTATCCAGAGATGCTGCCTGTCCCGCTGAGTTGCTCCAGCATTTTCTGTCTATCTTTGACATACCGTAAGTCCTAATGGTTATTTCCAGATCAGCATCTTTCTCCAACAATCTTATCTGTTTGAGTCAAGGAACAGGGAACAACACCATTCACTTCCTTGCGATTAGCTCTCGAGGTTCTTATGTTATCTCTCCATTAAAAACAGGTGGCCTTGCATGCTTTGAGCTCCAGGGAGACTGGCTGTAGATTCGCCTCCCGCTCGTACCTTGACCCAGCATCCTGTATGGATTGAATTAAGCAAACATTAGGTTAACAATTAACAAATTGAAAATCGTTACGTGGGCTTTTTCGCCAGACAAACCCGATCACAAGCGATCTGCGTCTTCCGTCTACTGACCGTCGATTTTTAAACAAATTAAAATATCAATCACAATTCTGAAATCGTGAAGCAACCTCAGTTTGAGTGGCCTTTCATAGAAAGACTGTTCTGGACTTTTGTCACCGAACACCTCCACTCGGTTGGCAATAACCAACCTGATCTCCCGGTGGCTCAGCACTTCAACTCCCCCTCCCATTCCGAATCCGACCTTTCTGTCCTGGGCCTCCTCCATGGCCAGAGTGAGTCCCACCTCAAATTGGAGGAGCAGCACCTGATATTTCGCCCTAGGCAGTTTACACCCCAGCGGTATGAACATTGACCTCTAATTTCAGGTAGTCTTTACTTTCTCCTCCCCTTTTCAGCTCCCTCAGTCCTCTGACTCCACCTCTTCCTTTCTTCCCCCCACCCCCCCCACCCTTCATCAGTCTGAAGAAACGTTGCCTATTTCCCTCGCTCCATAGATGCTGCCTCACCCGCTGAGTTTCTCCAGCATTTGTGTCAACCAGTCTCACCCTGGTCACTCCTTCTTCTCCCCTGTCCCATGGGGTACAGAAGTGTGAAAATGCACACCTCCAGATTCAGGGACAGTGTCTTCCCAGCTGTTGCCAGATAACTGAACCATCCTATCACCAACTAGAGAGCGGTCCTGAGCTCCCATCTACCTCGCTGGAGATCCTCGGACTATCTGTAATTGGACTTTGCTGGAATTTACCTTGCACTAAACATTATTCCCTCTATCCTGTATCTGTACACTGTGGACAGCTTGATTATCATCGTGTACGGCCTTTCCGCTGACTGGTTAACGCGCAACAAGAACAAGCTTTTCATTGTACCTCAGTAGATGTGACAATAGAAACATAGAAACATAGAAAATAGGTGCAGGAGGAGGCCATTCGACCCTTCGAGCCAGCACCGCCATTCATTGTGATCATGGCTGATCGTCCCCTATCAATAACCCATGCCTGCCTGCTCCCCATATCCCCTGACCGCTATTTTTAAGACCCTATCTAGCTCTCTCTTGAAAGTATCCAGAGAACCTGCCTCCACCGCCCTCTGAGGCAGAGAATTCCACAGACTCACCACTCTCTATGAGAAAAAGTGTTTCTTCGTCTCCGTTGTAAATGGCTTACCCCTTATTCTTAAACTGTGACCCCTGGTTCTGGACTCCGCCAACTCCCCCAATTTAAAAGGCATTTGGACAGGTGTTTGTGTAAGAAAAGTGTAGAGGGATGTGGGGCAACACGGCAGGTTGGGCCAAAGGGCCTGCTGTATGACTGACAAATCTAACACAAAATAACATTTTTTTTGTTCAATTCCAGAATGCGGGGACATAAAATAGAAACATAGAAACATAGAAAATAGGTGCAGGAGGAGGCCATTCGGCCCTTCGAGCCAGCACCGCCATTCATTGTGATCATGGCTGATCGTCCACAATCAATAACCCGTGCCTGCCTTCTCACCATATCCCTTGACTCCACTAGCCCCTAGAGCTCTATCTAATTCTCTCTTAAATCCATCCAGTGATTTGGCCTCCACTGCCCTCTGTGGCAGGGAATTCCACAAATTCACAACTCTCTGGGTGAAAACGTTTTTTCTCACCTCAGTCTTAAATGTCCTCCCCTTTATTCTCAGACTGTGTGTGGCCCCTGAATAACACATTCTCAATTCTTTTCCTAGGGACTCGTCGGGCATGAGGACAGTCTCACGGAGAACGCCGTCTTGATGACCACGATACTCGGGATGGAAACTCCGAAGATATCCGCAGAC
>CM075981.1:80533190-80545690 GCA_038087875.1 Malacoraja senta | reverse complement strand
AAGTTTATTGTTGTCATGTGTACCGAGGTACAGTGAAAAGCTTTTCTTTGCGTGCTATCCAATCAGATCAGATAATGGTAAGGAATTCCCTATTCCAATCCCATGAGATCCAATCGTAACAATAGCGGTGTGTAAAGGACAATTGAAAACAAATGGAAAATAATATTGTTATATATCAGCAAATTGGCCCTGCACTCATCATGAGGTCTTATGCTACAGTCCACAAGATGGTAGAGTCGCTGCCTCACAGTGCCAGAGACCCAGGTTCAATCCTGGCTACGGGCGCTGTCTGTACGGAGTTTGCACGTTCTCCCCGTGACCTGCGTGGGTTTTCTCTGGATGCTCCAGTTTCCTCCCACACTCCAAAGACGTGCAGGTTTGCAGGTTAATTGGCTTGGTGTAAATGTAAATTGTCCCTAGTGTGTGTAGGATAGTGTTAATGTGCAGGGATCGCTGGTCGGTGTGGACTCGGTGGGCCGAAGGGCCTGTTTCCACGATGTATCTGTAAACTAAACTAAAGATAACTTATCCAGTTCCAAATCCAGGTCAATGTGTCCATGCAACAAGTTATAGAGACCATAGATTGAAGACTGATTGTTTAGATGGGGCATCTTGACCAGCATGGACGAGTTGGGCCGAAGGGCCTGTTTCCGTGCTGTCTGACTCCACGACTAATCTGATTTACCTTACTGTTTCACAAACTTTGCACTTTTCAGCCCCAAAATATTAATGTATATAGAAAGTTTTGATTTTATTGCAAAAGGACTGTGCAGTTATGAAATGGTATGAAAATAATTCTGTATTTTTGCTTATGATATATATATAGATATATATATGCAGTCATTGAATGAATCTTTGGCTCAATGCAGCTTCACATATGTGTGTGTAAAAATGAATTAAAAATTTATTTTCAAAGAATGTAAAGATAAGAGATTAGGCTTCAGCTGTGTGTGTGTGTGTGTGTGTTAAATGGTACAGGTGTGGGGACAAAGGTTTAGCAGGGTATTTGCTTAGGTACGGTAGAGGAATTAACCTTGGGAGATTGGCTCTGAAGAGGGGCGAGAAGAGCAGCCACCTACCAAACAACACGAGGCACAGCGGTAGAGTTGCTGCCTCACAGCGCCAGAGACCCGGGTTCGATCCCGACTACGGGCGCTGTCTGTGCGGAGTTTGCACGTTCTCCCCCTGACCCGCGCGGGTTTTCTCCGAGGTCTTCGGTTTCCATCCCGCACTCCAAAGACGTGCAGGTTTGCAGGCTAATTGGCTTGGTATGAATGTAAAAGTGTCCCCAGTGTGTGTAGAATAGTGTTAGTGTGCGGGGATCGCTGGTCGGCGCGGACTCGGTGGGCCGAAGGGCCTGTTTCCGTGCTGTATCTCTAAACTGAACTAAATATACTAGGAAGGCAGTAACACAGTGTCAGATTAGGCTGGCATTCAAAGAGATACCCCCCCCCCCGAAGCCGTTTAATACACGTATTTAATGTCCAACAGCCAGAATTCCCTTTAAATGTAGTTTGGTGCAATGGAAAAATATGTAGAAAGAAAACGCTGTACATAGTTGAACAATTATATCACATTATGTGGCACTTTAATTTCAAGTTAATATTTTCACGAAGAAATGACTATTTTTTTTCAAATCTTAAATTCAGGGTTGCTGTATTTTTAGACAATAATGAAGAGGAATAAAAATTAAATGCAGTTAGAAGATTCACTGCAACTGCACTGAAATATAGTTTATTACGAATGTGAAATTAAAATTTAATTCCCGTGAAAAAAAAAAATGTTATATTTGTCCAGGTGGATAAGCCCAAGGATAGACTGGTGAGAAGAAGAAGTATAGAATGTTCAACCTAATTCAAAATACTCAGTTCATTCAAAATATTATCCATATCGTGTTTGAGAGCAAAGCTGGAATGTATTAATAATAAACTGTGAAAAGTACTTAATGTAAATGTCGTTAGAAAATGCCAAATCAAACTGCTTTCATTATTTTTCTGTTTTCGAGTTGGTTGACTGTGACATGGAAACCTACACAAAAGATTATTTCAGGATTGAAGATAAAAGAAATTGATTTAACCATAATGTCGTTGTTATTTATGTATGGAATCAAATGTTAAGGGATTTAAATAAATGTCTTTCCCTCACATTGCCGAATCATTTTTTTGCCTCACAATGTTTCAAACAGGTGTATAAAATCATGAGAAGAATAGATCGGGTAGATGCACAGAGTCTCTCGCCCAGAGTAGGGGAATCGAGGACCAGAGGACACAGGTTTAAGGTGAAGGGGGAAACGATTTAATAGGAATCTGAGGGGTAACTTTTTCACGCAAAGGGTGGTGGCTGCGTGGAACGAGCTGCCAGAGGAGGGAGTTGAGGCTGGGACTATCCCAACTTTTAAGAAACAGTTAGACAGGTACATGGATAGGACAGGTTTGGAGGGATATGGAGCAAAGGCGGGCGGGTGGGACTAGTGTAGATGGGACATGTTGGCCCGTGTGGGCTAGTTGGGCCGAAGGGCCTGTTTCCACACTGTATCACTCTGTGAGTCTATGACCATGGCTCTATTAAGGTTGGTGTTCCTTGTTCAACACACACACATCTTTTCAAATGACATTTAAAGCAACGACAAAGGTAGAAAACTGGAGTAACTCAGCGGGTCAGATAGCGTCTCTGGCGAAAAGGAGTAGGTGACGTTTTGGGTCGAGACCCATCTTCAGACTGAGAGTCGGGGTTTAAATTTCTCGTTTCTAAGCTTCCCCCCAGTCTAGTTTCAGTAAAAGCACTGAACCAAGCACTTGAAACAACTAATCTTTATTTTAACAAAAGCGCCTCACAGTTCAACTACTGTACCTATCCCACCGCGGGTTCGATCCTCGTGTCTGCCTGTTCAAGCCCTCTAGGCCTCGCTCAGACAGAGACACTGCAGAAGTTCACGCAGTCCAAAGCGCTCTCCCAGAAGATCGACACTGAGCCTCGTGATCGCGGACTTCTATATGTTCCGGGACCTCGTGGGGCTGAACCACATGGGGGTGGTCTCTTAATAACCCAATTACAGATATCGATTAACCCCATACATAACAGGCATTCCCCTAGCCCAATGATACAACTGCTCAATACATTGTATTCGAACCGGACTTCGAGAGGACGCCAACTAAGAAACATTTACCCCGATTTACAGAAAGCCCAGACAAGGCTCAACACCTCATCCAATCAACACTCGGCCAAGTCAGACTCTGCAACATTATTTACAATTATTCACAAGGTGTATGTCTGGTTTGCAGCCATCCAATCCATTCTATGCATTTTGCACCTAATTGACAGGGTTTGCAGATGTTCCCGTTCTTTGCTTGCAAATTGTATCTAAGCTCCAGATACTCTGGCACCTCTTCGCAGCTTGTCCCAGCTCTGCAGAGAGCAATTCCAAATTGACCAAATCTCCCAGCAACCCTGAAACTTAGCCCCATTTTGAAGTCCTAGCTGCTGCAATTTAGCCAGGATTAACATTCCTTCCTTTTTATCATAATAACCCATCATAAATGATAACCAAAGTGGCTCAGTAATCAGCTAACCAGATATACATAAGTGTGCTTTGCATTTCCCATCTATCAGTAGTCAAGTCAAGTCACTTTTATTTCTATAGCACATTTACAAAACAACACTCGTTGACCAAAGTGCTTTACATTGGTGGAGATACTAACGTTATACAACAGTGGTTCATAGATTAAGTACATACATAAATACATACATATAGCTCTCACTCAGAGGACGTCAAGAAAGGCTTGAGAGTAAAGATGAGTTTTAAGTCTAGACTTAAAAGAGTCGATGGAGGGGGCAGTTCTGATGGGAAGGGGGATGCTGTTCCACAGTCTAGGAGCTGCAACCGCAAAGGCGCGGTCGCCCCTGAGCTTATGCCTAGATGTTCAGTAACCCCAAGTCGGCCGATCTGAGGGACCTGGAGGTGGTGTGGTGGGTAAGCAGACTTTTGATGTAGGTGGGGGGGGCAAGCCCGTTAATGGCTTTGTAAGCATAAAGAAGGATCTTGAAATTTATTCGGAACCGCACAGGGAGCCAGTGGAGAGAGGCCAGGATCGGGGTGATGTGGTCCCTTTTTCGGGTGCCCGTCAGGAGTCACGCTGCGGCGTTTTGGACCAGTTGCAGGTGGGACAGGAAAGATTGGCTGATGCCAGTAACGCAAGATGATGATGTTTCTTCTCAGAATCTTGTCAAGCGTCCCGAGTTTTCATGGGCATGACTTCACAAGTACTGTCTGAGGAGTCTTCTCCTCCCGAGTTTTCGTGGGCGCGAATTCCCTATATCCGTGTTACTGCCCAGTCTTCCATCACCTTCCACAGTCGAACCTAAACCCTAGAAAATCCTAAGAAGCTTGGGACAAAGCAAGTTACCATCATGCATTCATGCTTTCCCACACATTCGCTATTCCTATTTCACTTGAACCTAGCCCTATTCTATTATCTATTGAACCTATTCTATTGTGCTCTATTATTATATCCCTATTCCTATTCTGTTCCCTAATATATTCTTTATTATTCTAGGATCAACACTAATTAGCCTTCTTCATACCCACACAATGTTATAATATGTATATCTGATGACAGGTAATCAAATAGATTTCAGCTGGGTTCAGTCCAGATTCCCCTACAGCCGTGACTTTAATTTAAAGCAAACCATGATAAATGTTCCAATTTAACCAAATTCAGTCTCAGCCTTCAATTTACTATTTCAAATATCAATGCCCATTTCATCTTTCTAATTCCACAGCATTGTAGCCGATAATACAATTCCATTCCAATTCCTTTGGAATTCCCAACTGTTCAAATTTAAACAATCAATTTCCTTTGCTATTAATTTTATCCTAAATCCAATCAAAAATGCCAAATCCAGGGACAATTTCTTTCCACCTTGATAATAGGTCGCTTTACCATCAAAGGTTAAACAATTCAAATCCATCGGTCAAATATGCATCGGCTCTGCTATTCTCAATACAATTCAAGTTTCCTCCTACAGTTAACCAAGTCTTTCCTCCAGTACCTCTTCTTATTTATGTACGACTCCTCACTATGGTAACTTATTACTGTGTTGATTCTCTACTATGTTGGCTCTTTACCATATTGACTCTTTACTGTATTGGCTTCATTCTCTGTCTAGGGATTCTCGCTTGTACTAGTTCTTCTTATCTCTGAGTAACTCTTCTGGATGGTTAGTATTGACTTTCCGAGGGGAACATAAATTTTCAGTCTACCTCATCATTTTACACTACCACCTTACGTTTCCAGGGTATCTCTTAATTCCTGATATCCGCTAGGGTCTGTCCCTTCCTTGATAGTAACTACATAGTCCAGTCCCATCTTCGACTGTCCTCCTATGGGTGAGACAAGAGAAGAATACTAAATTAACAGTCAATTCTCTAACAATTGAATCAATCTCTTTGAATTAATTTACTTATAGCTACATTTTGGCACAAAGTGAGTATTTTTCCCCGAACCACAGAGAAATTCCTTTTTTATTCAGATCCAATTCTAAAGAGGAGCCATCCCAATAGTAAGTAAGTAAGTAAGTAAGTTTATTGGCCAAGTATTCACAAACAAGGAATTTGCCTTGGTACTCCGCCCACAAGTAACAACATGACAATAGTCGTTACATGTTGTCAGTGTTATTTCTTTTGGAGATAATTAGAGTGTCCTTTATTCTCCTTCCTTTTCTTTCTCCAGTAGCTAGGTGATATTAAAGTTGGGCACTAGGGTAGATCCTTTTCTTCCTCCTTTCTGATGATGGTGTCGGTTACTAGGGAGTAGGGATACTGAGGAACATGTTGCTCTGCCTGCTGGCCTTCCCAAATGTCTTAAAGGGGCAGGACAGTATCAATTCTTCCTGCTGGTCACCAGTTTCTGTGGAGCTACATTACCTTTTGCTGTCTTCTTCTCGTTCTTAGGGGTTTGTGCATTATTTTACCTCACTCCCCAGACAGTCTCTCGTTGATATACTGTCCTGCAGGCACAAACTCAGCAATACATTAATTCAATATCTTCCTTCCCCACTCCCGTTCCTCCTGCACGGTAAGTTTGTTTCTTCTCTCCCTAGTTAACCTTTTCTTAAGAAATGGATAGATGTTTAGATCTAGTAATTGAATTTTGTAATTAGCTACAATTAGGTAAATAACTAATTATATGCTTTAATTTCAGGACATCCAAGTAAGATTGTTTCATATTTGTTTCAGAATGCTTCAATCTATAATAACTGAAAATTTCTTTCAGTTCTCTTACTTTTTAAGAAAGTTATGGGCTTTTGACTGTCCTCGATCACAGCTTTTGTGTTGTCAATGGAAAAGCAATAGGGAACAAGATGCTAATTTCAGAGTATGAAAATGGCCATAACATCTTTAATACTGAAGATATGAAAGTGAATTAGGTGTCAAATTAAACTTCTTTTTATGCTTTATCTGATGGGATATATTGCAGACTTGATTTTTAAAATCTCAACATTTTGTAACATTGCTACTTTATCGGCCGCTTGTTTTTTCTTCGATCCTGCTATGTTCTGCCTTCCCGCTAGACACTCCTTGCTCCATTGACCTGAGTGGGTGCAGTTGAAACAAGCTCCTTGATTTACAATCTTCTTTGCTGTAAGGGGTTTTCTGGGGTAGTCATAAGATGGTTTATAATTTTCTTCTATGAGATTTTCAGTTTTTACTACAATAGTACATCCAATTCGTTCATTCTGGTAAATTACTTGAGGGGGATTTAGAGTAGGGGTCATGTCTCCATGCCCACAATTCCAGGGCGGGATGGTGAGTCAGAACTGGGGAAATGCGTTAGCTTGAGTAAACAGTGTGTGACTCCTCAGTTCCTGACATTCGGGCTATCTCTCTCTCTGGTCTCTTGGGTCCCAGTAGTCTCTTGAATTAAAGGACCTCCAATAATTCCTTGGATTTCGGATGTCTCTATATTCTCTAGGATCTCTAAGTTCTTCAAAATCCTGGAAATCCCTTCTTTGACCCCTCTCTTTCATTCTTTCCTTTGTTGGACAGGCCCTACTCCAATTTCCCATCCCTCCACAAGTATAGCATTGATTAGGCAACATTGTTGGTCTTATTCTACCCCTGGTTTCCATTGAAATGGGCTCGAAATTGGGAGTGTAGCTGAATAATCTGGGACCCTAATTTCTCCCAATCCGTAATTTTCTGGTACCCTGGGAATCCATGGTTCAGAGTTAGATTTTGGTAATTCTTCCTTTGCTGTGCGTTCACTTTCTCTCCTAGTTACAGGATAATTTTCCTGGTTCCTACCTTCCTTCCAATAATATCTCACAGCTCTAGCTATTTGACTAGCTTGGCTCTCAGACCAGTTCCTGTTATTAGTTTGAATTAAATCCGCTATTTTAGTGGGGAGACAATTCAACACGACCGCACAATATTGAGGGGAACTTACCCCATTCTGATAGTTTAAATCACCTGATTGGTCTATATATAATTTTGAAAAGCGGTCTAGAAATTCGTCTGCTCCTTCAGCCTTCTCTGGTTTAATTTCCAGGACTCGACTTAAATCGCCTGGTTTCTGAAACGTTTTTGCAAGGGCCGTTAAAACAGCCTCTGCTCTTGCACTGTCATTTATTACTGCGTTTGCCAATGCTTCATAAGTCGGGTGTCC
Source organism: Malacoraja senta (assembly GCA_038087875.1). Lineage (NCBI taxonomy): Eukaryota > Metazoa > Chordata > Chondrichthyes > Rajiformes > Rajidae > Malacoraja > Malacoraja senta. The sequence continues at coordinate 80,538,026 of CM075981.1, read as the reverse complement.
TAGGGCTATTAGAAATGTGGTATTCTCAGCTGGAGTAATTCTCTGTTGTATGGTCTCCCACAAATCCCGGGAATCTGCATGATATACACACATTGCGGTTCGCAAGTACTCTATAAAGGCAGTAGGGGACTTCTTCCTATCAGGGATTCTGTTTAGTACTGCTATTATTTCATGGGGCTTCCATGGCACATGGGCGTCTGTAACGCAGGGATTATTCATACTCACTGCGTTGGCCAAATCCGCTGTACCTATTCCTTCCCTTATTGGTAACTGCCTATGGGATACCTGTTCAATTTGTAAGCTTTCAGTTACGTCAAAGTCTATTTCCGTATCTAGAATCACTGTCTCACCCTCAGATAAATCTTCCAGTTCGCTAGGGATTTCCCGATATTGCCCAAATAAATCGTTCCTTTCCACTCGAGTGATCTGCCCAGGTTGTGGCTCACAGAAATACTCTGGCGGTTGCACTATATCTAACATACCTTTCTTTTCTTTAAACACCGGAGCTAACCTTTTCGTTCTACTCCGGGTGGCATAAGCCACTGGACGATCTATCAATGATGTCGTGGATAGGATAGAATGATCTGGTACCTCAGTATCTGCTGTTGGTAGAACCTGTTCAGATGTAGAATCTGCAGGAGTTGTTATAGGGAGGTTTCACGGCAGTCGGGTCACGACCCATGACCCGTACTGTTGCTACGCCAAATGGAGTACACGCGATGAACTTGTCAAATTTGCGCTGTAAATAATTATGGAAATCGGGATAAGCGTGAGAGACATTTAGCCAACTTCAGAATTCAAAACGTGAGGAGAAATGACGGTAGATGGAAGCGAGAGCTGAAGGGAACAACAACAGCCAGAGTGCTTGACGAACATTGGCCGTTTGCTCACTGCATTTCATCAACTAAGGCATTATTTGTGTTTTTTCTTGATTCCTTTTTCATCTAAAAAGTTTCAGAAGGGATAAATCTGGCTGTAAAATTTTAAAATCGCCCATGGTTCTCGTGGGTTTTTTCATACAAAAACAAAACACCTCTGAAGCAAAATTTACAACCAGATTTATCACTTCTGAGACTTTTTAGATACCAAAGGAATCAAGAAAAACCACAAATAATGCCTTACCGTTGATGAAATGCAGTGAGCAAACGCGATAATTCCAATATTTTCAATTCCGATATCTGCACGGCCAATGTTCGCCAAGCACTTTAGCTGTTGTCCCTTCAGCTCTCGCTTCTCTTTACCTTCATTTCGCTTCACTTTTGGAATTCTGAAGTTGGGTACGTGTCTCTCACACTTACCCCGACTTCCACAATTTTTTACAGCGAAAAAATGCAACGTTTTGGCGGTTTTTAACAGGTAGGAAAGTACGCGTTTCTTGCATTAATAACATACACCGGAAGTTACGTATGTCCTCCAGATGGATTGAGCGGCTCCGTGTGTCAAGCCCTATGACCCGGTGACCTTACGTGCAACCTCCCTATAGATTCTGCAGACCTAAAATATGTATTACGGACACAAGTCATACACGGTGCTAGTGAAGCCTGGGAAACGCAAGAGGAACATGGTGGGAGCTGCGAACTTCCACTGACGTTAACATTTGTCCACTCTTCTAAATACTCATCTTCTTCCCCCTCGAAGTCAGCACTAACCATCGGATTCCTAATCTTTAATTTTACAGGGACTACTTTTCTTCCAGGAGATCCACCTTTCCCTTTATCTCCACTCCTGTCCTTCCCACTGCCTGGAGGTCGATCTACTTCACCTTCTTTTAGTTCTAATCCAAGTTTAGCGATCGCTTTTTCCCAACTAGCCATTCTCTTAACCTCTTTATTCGCCTTCCGATCCTCTAAATGTTTTCTCCATAACCCTATTAATTCTGTTGCATCTTCGTTATTACTATGCTGCCAAACGATCTGTTCTATGTATTTTATCCCTTTTACTGTTCTAATCCCCCCCGACGGCCATAGCTTATTTCCTAATTTCTTATTTAACGCTCCTGGTAAATTACTTAATTTCTCTGCCTTGTGAAGAAACTCATTACACATTAGTTGCAATGGGCTCTTCTGTTACATCTCTCTCTAAATTATTCCCCATGCTTCCGAACACCTGAAACAGAATTTTTAAATCCTTCCTTTTTATCCCTAAATTTACCTAGCTCTCTCCTAGACAATGGCTAATGGTTCAAAGTGATAGCAGCCTTGCAACCTGTTACTCCTTCGCTCCACCAGTCCTGTTCTCTTATTCAAATTCTTCTTCTATCTCATAGAAACATAGAAACATAGAAACATAGAAAATAGGTGCAGGAGGAGGCCATTCGGCCCTTCGAGCCAGCACCGCCATTCATTGTCATCATGGCTGATCGTCCCCTATCAATATTACCCGTGCCTGCCTTCTCCCCATATCCCTTCACTCCACTAGCCTCTAAAGCTCTATCTAACTCTCTCTTAAATCCATCCAGTGATTTGGCCTCCATTGCCCTCTGTGAGAGGGAAGTCCATAAATTCACAACTCTCTGGGTGAAATTTTTTTTTCTCACCTGTCTTAAATGACCTGCCATATAACCTTATAACCATATAACCATATAACCATTACAGCACGGAAACAGGCCCTTCAAGCCCGTGCCGAACACTTTTTTTGTCTTTTTCTTTCCCCTTCTTTCTTCTTTCTGCTTTCTTCCCCCTAGTCCCATCTACCTGCACTCAGACCATAACCCTCCATTCCTTTTCCGTCCATATACCCATCCAATCTATTTTTAAAGGATAAAATCGAACCTGCCTCCACCACTTCCACTGGAAGCTTATTCCACACAGCTACCACTCTCTGAGTAAAGAAGTTCCCCCTCATGTTACCCCTAAACTTCTGTCCCTTAATTCTCAAGTCATGTCCCCTTGTTTGAATCTTCCCTACTCTCAATGGGGAAAAGCTTATCCACGTCAACTCTGTCTAACCCGCTCATCATTTTAAAGACCTCTATCAAGTCCCCTCTTAACCTTCTGCACTCCAAAGAATAAAGACCTAACTTGTTCAACCTTTCTCTGTAACTTAGTTGCTGAAACCCAGGCAGCCAACATTCTAGTAAATCTCCTCTGTACTCTCTCTATTTTGTTGACATCCTTCCTATAATTAGGCGACCAAAATTGTACTCCATACTCCAGAATTGGCCTCACCAATGCCTTGTACAATTTTAACATTACATCCCAACTTCTATATTCAATGCTCTGATTTATAAAGGCCGGCACACCAAAAGCTTTCTTTACCACCCTATCTACATAGAAACATAGAAACATAGAAATTAGGTGCAGGAGTAGGCCATTCGGCCCTTCGAGCCTGCACCGCCATTCAATATGATCATGGCTGATCATCCAACTCAGTATCCCGTACCTGCGATTCCACCTTCAGGGAACTATGCACAGTTATTCCTAGATCCCTCTGTTCAACTGCATTCCTCAATTCGCTATCATTTACCATGTACGTCCTATTTTGATTTATCCTGCCATGATGTAGCACCTCACATTTATCAGCATTAAACTCCATCTGCCATCTTTCAGCCCACTTCCAAATGGCCTAAATCTCTCTGTAGACTTTGAAAATCTACTTCATTATCCACAACACCACCTATCTTAGTATCATCTGCATACTTACTAATCCAATTTTCCACACCATCATCCAGATCATTGATGTACATGACAAACAACAGTGGACCCAACACAGACCCCTGAGGCACCCCACTATTCACCGGCCTCCAACCAGACAAACAGCCATCCACCATTACTCTCTGGCATCTCCCATTCAGCCACTGTTGAATCCATCTTGCTACTCCACCATTAATACCCAACAATTGAATCTTCTTAACCAACCTTCCATGAGGAACCTTGTCAAAGGCCTTACTGAATTCCATATAGACAACATCCACTGCTTTACCCTCATCAATTTCCCTAGTAACCTCTTCGAAAAATTCAAGAAGATAAGACTGTGGCCCCTGGTTCTGGACTCGCCCAACATTGGGAACATTTTTCCTGCATCTAGCTTGTCCAGTCATTTTATAATTTTATATGTTTCTATAAGATATCCCCTCATCCTTCTAAGCTCCAGTGAATAAAAGTCTACAATCTCCCACAATTCCACACACACTTTCAACCTTATAACTTTCTCAATGCACAGTCACTCAAGAATCAGAGTACTCCAGGGAACAATCAAGCACTTCCAAACACAATCAAACACACTCCCGCACTCATTTAATCCTCAATCAAAACATCCAAAAATGATCTTCAGACACGTAAGTAACACAGTCCACAAACATGATAACACGTTACCTATCACTCTCAGGCACAACCACACTCCTAAATAAACCACAAACGTTCGTTTATCGTAAATCACGCACTCTAAGAAATCTTCCTCATGGCGCAATCAATCAGCGGGATGACTCCTCCTCCGACGCAACGATCGAAGGAGTACAGCCCCTGATCGAACCACCCCGATTCAGATTCTTACAAAACGATCTTAAACAAAAACGAATATCTAACTTAAACACTACGAATATCTAACTTAAACACACTCTCACTTCAAGTTTTAAATCTGTAAACACTCGCACAAGCAGCAACACAAATGACAGTCCGCGGACTTAACACGATCTAAATCTTAACTTTTAATTACTCGAAGTTTATTTACGTACAGAGAATATTTACAAAATTCGGATCCTATGACAATAAAGCTGGAGGACATTTACCACTCCAGATGCTGCAGCAGGACCTGTAATATCGTGAAAGACATTACACATCCTTGTCACCACCTTTTCACACTGCTGCCCTCAGGAAAAAGGTACAGGACGCTAAAGTC
>CM075981.1:80493528-80532990 GCA_038087875.1 Malacoraja senta | reverse complement strand
TTCGCAGCTCCCACCATGTTTCCTCTTGCGTTTCCCAGGCTTCACTAGCACCGTGTATGACTTGTGTCCGTATACATATTTTAGGTCTGCAGAATCTATAGGGAGGTTGCACGTAAGGTCACAGGGTCTTAGGGCTTGACACACGGAGCCGCTCAATCCATCTGGAGGTCGATCTACTTCACCTTCTTTTAGTTCTAATCCAAGTTTAGCGATCGCTTTTTCCCAACTAGCCATTCTCTTAACCTCTTTATTCGCCTTCCGATCCTCTAAATGTTTTCTCCATAACCCTATTAATTCTGTTGCATCTTCGTTATTACTATGCTGCCAAACGATCTGTTCTATGTATTTTATCCCTTTTACTGTTCTAATCCCCCCCGACGGCCATAGCTTATTTCCTAATTTCTTATTTAACGCTCCTGGTAAATTACTTAATTTCTCTGCCTTGTGAAGAAACTCATTACACATTAGTTGCAATGGGCTCTTCTGTTACATCTCTCTCTAAATTATTCCCCATGCTTCCGAACACCTGAAACAGAATTTTTAAATCCTTCCTTTTTATCCCTAAATTTACCTAGCTCTCTCCTAGACAATGGCTAATGGTTCAAAGTGATAGCAGCCTTGCAACCTGTTACTCCTTCGCTCCACCAGTCCTGTTCTCTTATTCAAATTCTTCTTCTATCTCATAGAAACTAGAAACATAGAACATAGAAACATAGAAAATAGGTGCAGGAGGAGGCCATTCGGCCCTTCGAGCCAGCACCGCCATTCATTGTCATCATGGCTGATCGTCCCCTATCAATATTACCCGTGCCTGCCTTCTCCCCATATCCCTTCACTCCACTAGCCTCTAAAGCTCTATCTAACTCTCTCTTAAATCCATCCAGTGATTTGGCCTCCATTGCCCTCTGTGAGAGGGAAGTCCATAAATTCACAACTCTCTGGGTGAAATTTTTTTTTCTCACCTGTCTTAAATGACCTGCCATATAACCTTATAACCATATAACCATATAACCATTACAGCACGGAAACAGGCCCTTCAAGCCCGTGCCGAACACTTTTTTTGTCTTTTTCTTTCCCCTTCTTTCTTCTTTCTGCTTTCTTCCCCCTAGTCCCATCTACCTGCACTCAGACCATAACCCTCCATTCCTTTTCCGTCCATATACCCATCCAATCTATTTTTAAAGGATAAAATCGAACCTGCCTCCACCACTTCCACTGGAAGCTTATTCCACACAGCTACCACTCTCTGAGTAAAGAAGTTCCCCCTCATGTTACCCCTAAACTTCTGTCCCTTAATTCTCAAGTCATGTCCCCTTGTTTGAATCTTCCCTACTCTCAATGGGAAAAGCTTATCCACGTCAACTCTGTCTAACCCGCTCATCATTTTAAAGACCTCTATCAAGTCCCCTCTTAACCTTCTGCACTCCAAAGAATAAAGACCTAACTTGTTCAACCTTTCTCTGTAACTTAGTTGCTGAAACCCAGGCAGCCAACATTCTAGTAAATCTCCTCTGTACTCTCTCTATTTTGTTGACATCCTTCCTATAATTAGGCGACCAAAATTGTACTCCATACTCCAGAATTGGCCTCACCAATGCCTTGTACAATTTTAACATTACATCCCAACTTCTATATTCAATGCTCTGATTTATAAAGGCCGGCACACCAAAAGCTTTCTTTACCACCCTATCTACATAGAAACATAGAAACATAGAAATTAGGTGCAGGAGTAGGCCATTCGGCCCTTCGAGCCTGCACCGCCATTCAATATGATCATGGCTGATCATCCAACTCAGTATCCCGTACCTGCGATTCCACCTTCAGGGAACTATGCACAGTTATTCCTAGATCCCTCTGTTCAACTGCATTCCTCAATTCGCTATCATTTACCATGTACGTCCTATTTTGATTTATCCTGCCATGATGTAGCACCTCACATTTATCAGCATTAAACTCCATCTGCCATCTTTCAGCCCACTTCCAAATGGCCTAAATCTCTCTGTAGACTTTGAAAATCTACTTCATTATCCACAACACCACCTATCTTAGTATCATCTGCATACTTACTAATCCAATTTTCCACACCATCATCCAGATCATTGATGTACATGACAAACAACAGTGGACCCAACACAGACCCCTGAGGCACCCCACTATTCACCGGCCTCCAACCAGACAAACAGCCATCCACCATTACTCTCTGGCATCTCCCATTCAGCCACTGTTGAATCCATCTTGCTACTCCACCATTAATACCCAACAATTGAATCTTCTTAACCAACCTTCCATGAGGAACCTTGTCAAAGGCCTTACTGAATTCCATATAGACAACATCCACTGCTTTACCCTCATCAATTTCCCTAGTAACCTCTTCGAAAAATTCAAGAAGATAAGACTGTGGCCCCTGGTTCTGGACTCGCCCAACATTGGGAACATTTTTCCTGCATCTAGCTTGTCCAGTCATTTTATAATTTTATATGTTTCTATAAGATATCCCCTCATCCTTCTAAGCTCCAGTGAATAAAAGTCTACAATCTCCCACAATTCCACACACACTTTCAACCTTATAACTTTCTCAATGCACAGTCACTCAAGAATCAGAGTACTCCAGGGAACAATCAAGCACTTCCAAACACAATCAAACACACTCCCGCACTCATTTAATCCTCAATCAAAACATCCAAAAATGATCTTCAGACACGTAAGTAACACAGTCCACAAACATGATAACACGTTACCTATCACTCTCAGGCACAACCACACTCCTAAATAAACCACAAACGTTCGTTTATCGTAAATCACGCACTCTAAGAAATCTTCCTCATGGCGCAATCAATCAGCGGGATGACTCCTCCTCCGACGCAACGATCGAAGGAGTACAGCCCCTGATCGAACCACCCCGATTCAGATTCTTACAAAACGATCTTAAACAAAAACGAATATCTAACTTAAACACTACGAATATCTAACTTAAACACACTCTCACTTCAAGTTTTAAATCTGTAAACACTCGCACAAGCAGCAACACAAATGACAGTCCGCGGACTTAACACGATCTAAATCTTAACTTTTAATTACTCGAAGTTTATTTACGTACAGAGAATATTTACAAAATTCGGATCCTATGACAATAAAGCTGGAGGACATTTACCACTCCAGATGCTGCAGCAGGACCTGTAATATCGTGAAAGACATTACACATCCTTGTCACCACCTTTTCACACTGCTGCCCTCAGGAAAAAGGTACAGGACGCTAAAGTCACGCACTGCCAGACTCAAGAACAGCTTTTATCCATCAGCAATCTTGGAACTGAACTCTGTCTCGGGAGCGGGTTATGGGGAAGGAGGGGGGGTGGGAGACAGTGTTAATTTATGTAAATGTGAATCCATGGGTGGGTTTGGGGAGGGAGGGAGTGTAAAAAGTTTGAGTATGTGAATGTTTGTAGTTCTTTTAAATGGAGAGACATATTAATTTTGTTGTATGTGACACATGCAATGACAATAATGGATTTCATATTTCATATAGCGAGCTTATACTCGCTAGAATTTAGGAGATTGAGAGGGGATCTTATAGAAACATACAAAATTCTTATGGGGTTGGACAGGCTAGATGCAGGAAGATTGTTCCCGATGTTGGGGAAGTCCAGGACAAGGGGTCACAGCTTAAGGATAAGGGGGAAATCCTTTAAGACCGAGATGAGGAAAAACTTTTTCACACAGAGAGTGGTGAATCTCTGGAACTCTCTGCCACAGAGGGTAGTTGAGGCCAGTTCATTGGCTATATTTAAGAGGGAGTTAGATGTGGCCCTTGTGGCTAAAGGGATCAGGGGGTATGGAGAGAAGGCAGGTACGGGATACTGAGTTGGATGATCAGCCATGATCATATTGAATGGCGGTGCAGGCTCGAAGGGCCGAATGGCCTACTCCTGCACCTATTTTCTATGTTTCTATGTTTCTATAAAAGCATTCTGAATACTAGACAAAGCTAGATTTTTACAATTTATAAAATGATTTAAAGCACTAGCGCACAATTCACGAACACTAGATCTCGATGCTGCGTCACGCTGCTATCACGCAGTGAACCTCTCCTTCTGATACCGAAGATATTCCCCTTCCTAGTTTACTCTTTGCTAAGGGGTCTTATTCCTTAAATGATTACTTTTCCTCCTGAATGTTACTATCCCTCTGCTAAGACTGGACCTCTATCGGGGGGACCTCTATCCCTCCTCTCTAAGTTCGACAGAATTAGGGGTACCCTTCGCTATTTGGATTACTTTTCACCAAGTAAGGGAGCTCCCATCTCTCAGGTACTCTTCGCTATCAGGTACCAGTCAACAATCGACCAGAGGGTTACATAGATACATAGAAAATAGGTGCAGGAGTAGGCCATTCGGCCCTTCGAGCCTGCACCGCCATTCAATATGATCATGGCTGATCATCCAACTCAGTATCCTGTACCTGCCTTCTCTCCATACCCCCTGATCCCTTTAGCCACAAGGGCCACATCTAACTCCCTCTTAAATATAGCCAATGAACTGGCCTCAACTACCCTCTGTGGCAGAGAGTTCCAGAGATTCACCACTCTCTGTGTGAAAAAGTATTTCCTCATCTCGGTCTTAAAGGATTTCCCCCTTATCCTTAAGCTGTGACCCCTTGTCCTGGACTTCCCCAACATCGGGAACAATCTTCCTGCATCTAGCCTGTCCAACCCCATAAGAATTTTGTACATTTCTATAAGATCCCCTCTCAATCTCTTAAATTCTAGCGAGTATAAGCCAAGTCTATCCAGTCTTTCTTCATTACTATTCACTGTTGATCAGCCACTAATCGGAATCGATCACGGACATGCACCAACTTTGAAGTTCTATACACAGGAATGTGAATTCCACCTTACTGGCAGAACTTCAATATGAAATCCAGTATTTGAAAATTTGGCTGCAAATATAGACTCACTCGAACTCGATCTCCTAATTTTAATGCGTAGCTCTCATGCTATGCGGGCTCTCAAGTCAACTAAAATTGCCCAGTTAAATCCATGAATGAACTGGAGTATTCCGGCCAATCTATACTCTGCCCGTCCAAGCCCGGTACCTTCTCGAGGCTCATCATCCGTCACTTCAGGGAGAGACTCAGATACCTACACACAGACACACCTTTCTACTAAGTACAGAGGATTCAGCGCCTAGCCGCTTGGCGCTATGAGTTATCGATGCCGGTTTTCAGAGCGCACCTTTTCAATTCGCGCTCCCGGCAACGAAGACCTGTATTTTAATACCCCACCAATTCGGATACCAAGTCTGCCATACGCCTTGCCCGATGAAGCGCGTTTGGCTCTCGTTAAAGCAGCTGTAGTCTGCCAACTACGACCAAGTTTTGGGCCTCTAACCCAGGAAAGGGCCTCTAACCCCATCCTGGTTTTATGGGCCCCTAACCCAAAGGCGTGCTAACCACTCCTCCGTGCTTGCTAGACTCTGTTCTAATGATCTTGATTAGACCCTTTCCCAAGCCCGCGAATGATTGATCCGCTCCGACTCTCGGAGTTCCAAAAATCAATGCGAAAACCTCACCGTGGGCCCGATTTCTGCACCTGCGATCGAAACAGCTCAACACCCTTGATCGCAAACTTGTGTTTGGAGGTCTTTTGAGATCCCGGATGAGCCCCCAATGTAAATTTCTCGTTTCTAAGCTTCCCCCCCAGTCTAGTTTCAGTAAAAACACTGTATCAAGCACTTGAATCAACTAACTTTTATTTTACCAAAAGCGTGTCACAGTTCAACTACTGTACCTATCCCACCACGGGTTTGATCCTCGTGTCTGCCTGTTCAAGCCCTCTAGGCCTCACTCAGTCAGAGACACACCAGAAGTTCACGCAGTCCCAAGCGCTCTCCCAGAAGATCGACACCGAGCCTCGTGATCGCAGACTTTTATATGTCCCGGGACCTCGAGGGGCCGAACCACATGGGGGTGGTCTCTTAATCACCCAATTACAAATATCGATTAACGCCATACATAACAGGCATTCCCCTAACCCAATGAGACAACAGTTCAATACATTGTATTCAAAACGGACTTCGAGAGGAAGCCAACTAAGAAACATTTACCCTGATTTACGGAAAACCTGGACAAGGCTCAACACCTCATCCAATCAACACTCGGCAAAGTCAGACTCTGCAACATTATTTACAATTATTTACAAGGTGTATGTCTGGTTTGCAGCCATCCAATCCATTCTATGCATTTTGCACCTAATTGACAGGGTTTGCAGATATTCCCATTCTTTGCTTGCTAATTGTATCTAAGCTCCAGACACTCTGGCATCTCTTCGCAGCTTGTCCCAGCTCTGCAGAGAGCAATTCCAAATTGACCAAATCTCCCAGCAACCCTGAAACTTTACCCCATTTTGAAGTTCTAGCTGCTCCAATTTAGCCAGGATTAACAGGGGAGAGGGAAACGAGAGAAGGTTATGGGGAGAAACGGGGTACTGATTCTGGATGATCAGCCATGATCATACTGAATGGCGCTGCTGGCTCGAAGGGACGATTGGCCTTACTCCTGCACCTATTTTCTATGTTTCTATGTTGCCTGACCCACTGAGTTACTCCAGCACTTTGTGTCTATCTTGTGGTGTTATGTCGGACTTGAGACAAGAAGGCTAAAGTTGAGAGAGTCAAGAGTCCTTAATTGTCACGTGTACTGGCAACACAACGATGAACTCCCACATCTTGCAGCTTAACATCTACACCGATATAATATAGAATAAAATGCAATGAATTAAAAAAACATAATACTGTGAGCAAATTTGGGCCCAATATCTGAGAAAGGATGTGCTGGCTCTGGAGAGGGTCCAGAGGAGGTTTACAAGAATGGTTCCAGGGTTAGCAGATGATGAGCGTTTGACGGCACTGGGCCTGTACTCGCTGGAGTTTAGACGGTTGAGGGGGGACCTCATTGAAACGTACAGGATAATGAAAGGCCTGGATAGAGTGGATGTGGAGAGGATGTTTCCTCTGGTGGGAGAGTCTAGGACCAGAGGTCACAGCCTCAGAATTAAAGGGCGCTCTTTTAGAAAGGAGGTGAGGAGGAACTTCTTTAGTCAGTGGGTGGTGAATCTGTGGAACTCATTGCCACAGACGGCTGTGGAGGCCAAGTCAGTGGATATTTTAAAGGCAGAGATAGACAAATTCTTGATTAGATCGGTGTCAAGGGTTATGGGGAGAAGGCAGGAAAATGGGACTAGGAGGCAGAGATCAGCCATGAATGAATGGAGGAGTGGACTTGATGGGCCGAATGGCCTAATTCTACTCCTATAACCTGTGAACGCGTGAATAGACAATAGACAATAGGTGCAGGAGTAGGCCATTCGGCCCTTCGAGCCAGCACCGCCATTCAATGTGATCATGGCTGATCATCCTCAATCAGTACCCCATTAGTGGCTTCTCCCCATATCCCCTGACTCCGCTATCTTTAAGATAGTGATCGTAATAGTGCACTAACCAAAGTCCTTAATGCTACCAACATAGTAACAGTGAAAAAGGCACATTGAATTCTCCAATTTAGGTAGGTACATAACCTTCCCCTTCTTCTCACAAATAAACCTCTTCCTTTCTGCCTACAGACAATCATATCCATCCATCCCCATGTGCTCATCTGAAGGCCCCACTTAAACACCACGATCATGTCTAGTTCAACTTTAATTTTCTCCCTTAGCTTTCCAAGATTGGATACACAATGGTATTAATGGTTCTGTAGATTAGTGGGAGTTTTCCCAATGTCCAGTTGTAATTCCAGCAACTTGGAATCATATGGGGTCCATCCCATTTCTGGGAGTTCACTTTAGGTTTAGTTCAGTTTATTGTCACGTGTACCGAGGTGCAGTGAAAGCTTTTGTTGCGTGCTAACCAGTAAGTGGAAAGACAATACATGATTACAATCGAGCTGTCCACAGTGTAAGCTAAAGGGAATATTGTTTAGTGCAAGATAAAGTCTGATTAACGATAGTCCAAGGGTTTCCAATGAGCTAGATAATGGATCAGGACCGCTCTCTAGTTGTTGGGTGGGATGGTTCAGTTGCCTGATAACAGCTGGGAAGAAACTGTCTAATGACTTTTCAGTGTTCTGAAGAAGAGCCCCAACCTGAAACGTCACCTATCCATGTTCTCCACAGATGCTGCCTGACCCGCTGAGTTACTCCAGCACTCTGTGAAACGTCACCTATCCATGTTCTCCACAGATGCTGCCTGACCCGCTGAGTTACTCCAGCACTCTGTGAAACGTCACCTATCCATGTTCTCCACAGATGCTGCCTGACCCGCTGTTACTCCAGCACTCTGTGAAACGTCACCTATCCATGTTCTCCACAGATGCTGCCTGACCCGCTGAGTTACTCCAGCACTCTGTGAAACGTCACCTATCCATGTTCTCCACAGATGCTGCCTGACCCGCTGAGTTACTCCAGCACTCTGTGAAACGTCACCTATCCATGTTCTCCACAGATGCTGCCTGACCCGCTGAGTTACTCCAGCACTCTGTGAAACGTCACCTATCCATGTTCCGGCAGCATCTATGGGGCGAAGGAAATAGGCAACGTTTCGGTCCGAAACCCTTCCGGGTTTCGGCCCGAAACGTTGCCTATTTCCCTCAGGGTTTCGGCCCGAAAGGTTGCCCATTTCGTTCGCTCCACAGATGCTGCCTGACCCGCTGAGTTACTCCAGCACTCTGTGAAACGTCACCTATCCGTGTTCTCTACAGATGCTGCCTGACCCGCTGAGTTACTCCAGCACTCTGTGTCTCTCCTTGGTGAACCAGCAGCTGCAGTTCCTTGCTTCTACATCCTGGTCTGATGTTTGTCTTCCCTCATCTCATTCGATGAGCCAGCACTGAACGGAGGATGATGCATTAAGTGTGATAAGGCAAATTGCTTGAAGCAGTGGAAGAACAAGCTTTAGCAAACATCCTGAACACTCAAACCCGGATAATGTTAATGCGAAGAATTGGTTTATTTTTGATCAGCCTTTTTAGATAAAAGACTGAAGCAGCTGAAGTGGTTGAGGAAGTGGTGGCTGTGAGGAGAGGTAAGGTTTATCCACAACAGTGCTAAAGAATAAAGCGACTGGTGTTTTCAGAGTAGTGTCTCGACCAGGGTAGTGTCTGCCTCACAGTGCCAGAGACCCGGGTTTGATCCTGACTAGGGATGCTGTCTGTATGGAGTTTGCACGTTCTCCCTGTGACCATGTGGGTTGTCTCCGGGTGCTCCGGTTTCTTTCCACACTCCAAAGACGTGCAGGGGTTGTAGGTTAATTGGCTTGGGTAAAATTGTTGCTAGTGTGTAGGGTAGAACACGTAGACCGCGCCGACCAGCGATCACCCCGTACGCCAGCGCTATACAGCACACGAGGGGCTATTAACAATTTACAGAAGCCAATTAACCGACAAACCCGCACGTCTTTGGAGGGTGGGGGGAAACCGGAGCACCCGGAGAAAACCCACGTGGTCACGGGGAGAACATAAAATCACCATCGTCAAGTCAAGTCAAGACAAGAGTGTTTTGAATTGAATTGAATTGAATTAGACTTTATTAATCCCCTTATTCAGGGGAAATTCAGATGTCCTTGCAGCACACTAATAAAATACAACACAGTATTAAAAATAAGTTCAACACCAAAACATCCCTCCACAGTGGGAACCACTGTGGGGGAAGGCACAAAGTCCAGTCCCCATCCTCTTGTCCACCCAGAGTCGGGCCTATTGAGGCCTCCACAGTCGCCGCCACAGCGCCCGATGTTCTCGCCGGGTGATGGTGCTCCGGCGTCGGGAGAACCCCCAGCGGCTTGGGATACCAGGAACGACCACCTTCCCACCGAAGACCGCGGCTTCCAAGCCAACAGACCGCGCCGGACGGAGCTCCACACACTGGCGATCTCAGCGAGAGATCCCAGGCTCCGGGATGTACCGTTCAGCGTCGCAGCTGGGCCGCTCCACAGAACCGCGGCTCCACGATGTTCCCATCGGCGGTCCCAGCATACTGGAGTTCCAGCGCGGCGACCCAGGAAAGGCATCGCCCGCTCCACGACAGCGCTCCAGCGCTGCACCGCCGCCAAAGCCGATGTTCTGCGCCGCCGCCAAAGCCGATGTTCTGGCCAGGTCCCCTCAGGGAAACGTCGCTCCAGGACCCGCTGGTAGGCCGCAAGGACAGGTCGAAGGCGCTGCTCGGAGGAAGGCAACCCCTCCGACCAGGTAGGGACTCGAAAAGCAGTTTCCCCCTTCCCCCCCCCCCACCACCCCCCACACATAATAAGATTAGGCCCCCTGACTACACACTCAACGTACTAAAAATAATAAAAAAGAAGGGAAAAAACGTACAGCTGCAGGACAGGCAGCCGTTCTGGACAGCGCCTCCTCCTTTTATTGTCATATGTCCCGGACGGGACAATGAAATTCTTACTTGCTGCAGCACAACAGAATATGTGAATATGTAAACATTGTATATAATTGGAAAAAAAAGAAAAAGTTAAATAAATAATAAATATAGTGCAAATAATAAATAATAATAGTCTTTTGCAGTTCAGAGCTCATAGCTTATTCGTTGTTGTGTTTAATAACCTGATGGCTGTGGGGAAGGAGCTGTTCCTGAACCTGGACGTTACAGTTTTCAGGCTCCTGTACCTTCTTCCTGATGGTAGCGGTGAGATGAGTGTGTGGCCAGGATGGTGTGGGTCCTTGATGATGTTGGCAGCATTTTTGAGGCAGCGACTACGATAGATCCCCTCGACGGTGGGGAGGTCAGAGCCGGTGATGGACCGGGCAGTGGTCACAACTTTTTGTAGTCTTTTTCGCTCCTGGACGTTCAAGTTGCCGAACCAGGCCACGATGCAACCGGTCAGAATGCTCTTTACCGGGAAGGGTTTCTAGTCAGGAATGAAACATAGAAAATAGGTGCAGGAGTAGGCCATTCGGCCCTTTGAGCCCATTCAATATGATCATGGCTGATCATCCAACTCAGTATCCTGTACCTGCCTTCTCTCCATACCCCCTGATCCCTTTAGCCACAAGGGCCACATCTAACTCCCTCTTAAATATAGCCAATGAACTGGCCTCAACTACCTTCTGTGGCAGAGAATTCCACAGATTCACCACTCTCTGTGTGAAACAATTTTTTCTCATCTCGGTCCTAAAAGACTTCCCTCTTATCCTTAAACTGTGACCCCTTGTTCTGGACTTCCCCAACATCGGGAACAATCTTCTTGCATCTAGCCTGTCCAACCCCTTAACAATTTTGTACGTTTCTATAAGATCCCCCCTCAATCTTCTAAATTCCAGTGAGTACAAGCCGAGTCTATCCAGTCTTTCTTCATATGAAAGTCCTGACATCCCAGGAATCAGTCTGGTGAACCTTCTCTGTACTCCATGTCAAGAATGTCTTTCCTCAGATTAGGAGACCAAAACTGTACGCAATACTCCAGGTGTGGTCTCACCAAGGCCCTGTACAACAGGCCCTGAACCTGGCTCTCTGGTGCCGTGAAGCGGCAACTCTACAGCTGCGCCACTGTGCCCCACAAATTGGATGGGTTTAGAGAGATATGGGCCAAACGCAGGTAGGTGGGGCTAGTGTGGATGGGGCAAGTTGGGCGGCGTGGATAAGTTGGGCCGAAGGGCCTGTTCCCCATGCTGTCTGACTCGATAACTCTGTGAGCAGCGAACTCTATACCCAGGTTTAGGCTGAAAAAACAGAAATACTTCTCGTTGCCGAGCTGCCTAGTGGCCGTTCCTCCCTCAGGAACTGTGAGCAAATTATCCTCTCAAAAACTCCACACAGTGGACAACAAGTTAATGGCCTTGTTTACTGTGAGCCTTTCCGATTCCACAGAAACAATTTGGGATCTGTTTACCGAGTTGATAGATGTCGTGTTTCAGGATGTTCTTAACATCCTGAAACACGACATTGGAGGTTGGCCATTAATTTAAAAAATGTAATTAATATATACATCACACTGCTCTGCCCTTTGCAAGCAAGACAGTCCTCCTAGATCATAGCTAAAGCAAGTCCCACAGTCCTTTATTGGTGGCAATTTCACTGGTAGAAACACATTCTACCAGCAAGACGGATCAGACATTTATACTAAAGTGTTTAAGAAGGAACTGCAGATGCTGGAAAAATCGAAGGTAGACAAAAATGCTGGAGAAACTCAGCGGGTGAGGCAGCATCTATGGAGAGAAGGAATAGGCGACATTTCGGGTCGAGACTCTTCTTCAGACTCTGCATGGTTAGCATGGTTAGTTAATTAGTTAGTCATTCAGTCAGTCAGTCAGTCAGTTAGTCAGCTAGTTAGTTAGTCTCGACCCGAAACGTCGCCTATTCCTTCGCTTCGGAGATGCTGCCTCACCCGCTGAGTTTCTCCCGCATTTTTGTCTACCTTAGACATTTATACTAAATATCTCTGACTGTTTCTTGTATCATGGAGCATGAAACAGCAAGCACAGAGACCTCATCAGCACATCAATGCCTGAACAGGTATGACAGAAAGAGCAATGCAATTAGTTCTCCCTCATCCCCCTCTCTCTGCAAGCACATACCCATTTGCCTTGGGCAGTTCGGTGGAGCAGTGGTAGAGTTGCTGCCTCACAGCGCCAGAGACCCGGGTTCCATCCTGACTACGGATGCTGACTGTACGGAGTTTGCACGTTCTCCCCGTGACCTGCGTGGGTTTTCTCCGGGTGCTCCGGTTTCCTCCCACGCTCCAAAGACGTGCAGGTTTGTTGGTTAATGATCTTCGGTAACAAATTATGTAAATTGTCCCTAGGGTGTGGGATATTGCTGGCGTACGGGGTGATCGCTGGTCGGCGCGGACCCAGGGCGCCAAAGGGCCTGTTTCTGCGCTGTATCTCTAAACTCCAAAGTAAAGCCCGTTGAACTTTGCTACTGACACTCGATCCAGCACATTCCCGTTAGGTTTTGTCCACAATACATCTGTATTTTCAACAGTCTAGTTCCCCCGAATGTTTAATTCAGTTAAAAGACACTTGGACAGCTACGTACATGGATGGGAAAGGTTTAGAGGCATTTGAGCCAAGTGTAGGCAGTGGCGATTAGTTTGGTCGGCATGGCCATAATGGGCCGAATGGCCTGTTCCTGTGTTGTAATCTTCTCTGGTGCATGGTCCATAACTGGAACCTTTAAATAAACATGCTGACAGATCAACACAAAATAAAATTTCCAGAAAATAAATATACATTATCATAGATCACTGGATACCAAGATTCAAGAGACATTTATTGTCACGTACCAATTGGTACAGTGAAATTTGGGGTCACCATACAGCCATACGAGTACAAAAAGAGCACAGAACACTATAGTCTTTAACGTAAATATCCCCACACAGCGGAATCAAAGTTTCCCACTGTGAGGGAAGGCACCAAAGTTCAGTCCTCCTCCTCTATGATGTTCTTTGTTGTTCACCCGTGGTCGGGGCCCCCCGAGCCCCCCGCAGTCACCGCTACGGGCGGCCCGATGTTCAGGCCCGCTCGCCGGGATGATGGAACTCCGACGTCGGAACGGAAGAACACCCTCAGCGGCTTGGACTTCCGAATCGGCCACTTCTTACCGGAGACCGCGGCTCCCGAAGTCCACAGGCCGAGCTGGGCGGAGATTCACACTAGGTCACAACAGACAATAGGTGCAGGAGTAGGCAATTCGGCCCTTCGAGCCAGCACCGCCATTCAATGTGATCATGGCTGATCATCCCCAATCAGTACCCCGTTCCTGCCTTCTCCCCATATCCCCTGACTCCGCTATCTTTAAGAGCCCTATCAAGCTCTCTCTTGAAAGTATCCAGAGAACCTGCCTCCACCGCCCTCTGAGGCAGAGAATCACACAGGTCACCCCATTGGAAACAACACCAACTGAAGCTGGCCTCCAGATGTGGAAGAACAGACGAGCCGCTGCCCCTATTTCCACCACGATGGGCACACACTGGCCGCAGAGCGCTGACCGCCAGGTGCCGGTGAACACTGGCTGAACTGGAGACGTCTCAACCAACTGCGAGCTGGGGTCGGGCGGTCAAGGGTGACAATGCACAAGTGGGGCTAAACATCGAGGGTACAACAACCTGTGACTGTGGCACACAGACCCAGACAATGCAACACCCACTGCAATGCCCATTGCTGGATCATCCAGTAGCATGCAGTACTCCAGTAGCACAACGATGTGTGCAGCAGTGGCCAGACACTATGTAGCATAAGGTCACGGAAGAAGTAGACTGCGACGATGGGAACTTGAAATGAAAGTCCAATTCTGGGAATAGAATGGCCACTAGAGACTGTGTTTCCAATGTGTGTAATCGCCCTGCATTAAACAAGCAGGCAGATAGTGCATTTGCAGGTGGTACTGTAAATAGTTTGTCCGTTCCTCATGAAGATGTAGCACGGTGGCGGAACGGTAGAGTTGCTGCCTTACAGCGCTTTCAGCGCCAGAGTCCCGGGTTCGATCCCCACCACGGGTGCTGTCTGTACGGAGTTTGTACGTTCTCCCCGTGACCCGCGTGGGTTTTCTCCGGGAGTCCCACGCTCCCAAGACGTGCAGGTTTGCAGGTTAATTGGCTTTGGTATAAGTGTAAATTGTCCCCAGTGGGTGTAGGATAGTGTTAGCGTGCGGGGATCGCTGGTCGGCGCGGACTCGGTGGGCCGAAGGGCCAGTTTCCGCGCTGTATCTCCAAACGAAACTGAACTAAGAGGCGAGCTCGGTCTAACTGGTTGTATGCGAGGCTGGCAGTAAGTGAAACGCTGTAATTATGCTGAACAAACAAGTCACTCACTCTCCTTTACACAAGACCCCGTAACTATTGATGTTACGGTCATATAAATCCTACTTTGGGGAATTAGTTCAGTCACCAGCGGAAAAATAAAAATCGCTCTCTATGCCGATGTGTTCAATACTATATACAGATTCTCCATTGCACAGTCAATATATATTAAGCTTTCATCGGGTCAATGGTCCATTTGTATGTCAACATCGCGATTTACTGCGATCTTCCAGCGCTCCACATGGCCCCACAGGTGAAACTGATGCAAGGAATTAAGCTGTACGAAGGAACTGCAGATGCCGGTTCAATCCGAAGCTAGACACAAAATGCTGGAGTAACTCAGCGGGACAGGCGGCATCTCTGGAGAGAAGTCGGAAGAAGGGCATCGACCCGAAACGTCACCCATTCCTTCTCTCCGGAGATGCTGCCTGTCCCGCTGAGTTACTCCAGCTTCTTGTGTCTATCTGCAGTGAAATGCATGTTTGGCATCGAGCTCAGAAAGGCTACCCCCATACACAAATACATCATCATCATCATCATCGACGGTCACTCGAAGCGAGTATGACTGTCCTCTTTTGGGGGGACGCCTGTGCGTGACTTTGTTTAACGTGGGGAGACTGGTGCACAGGCAGCCACCCCACGGTCCTTGACAGATCTGGGTCAGGATCCAGTGGCGTGGAGTCCAAGACGACCGGAGACCCTTTTCTGCTGCAGCCTTCATCCATCCGCCTTCCCAGCCGTTGTGACGCTCCACTAAGGTCAGCCATCATCCTCCGCCTGTTCCACCGTTGAGGTCTTGGTTGGATTGGCTCTTTGTCAGAGACCTCCCCCTCGACCTTACCGCCATGGGTGGCCCTACCAGGAGCATCGCTCCACACGGCATCGCTCTCAGGATCTCAGGTCCACACACAAGCTTCTCCACCACGACAAGGTGACAATCCACAGAGAAGTCACCTCGGTCAGTACAGAATGTACACAACAGACCACTGAGTCCGTATGTAAGAGGTGACATTTTGGTGCCATTTCCAGCTGGTAACAAAGGCCCATTGCAGCCTCCACTACAGTCATCCCGTGGTCCGAGGTCCCTCCCCTCGCCAGGCCCTCTCCGGCCCTCGTTCCTCCTGAGCCGACCTCAAGGGTTCAGAAGGGCAGGACCCCTGGGCCCTAGGCCCAGCGTCACGATGTTCAACATGTTTTATGTCACATCTGTATCTGATACTTTAAAACCGATCCTTCCTGCATAATTGACAGTTGTCCTTCATCAGGACCTCTCAGTAAGAATGGCCGCACGGTGGCGCAGCTGGTAGAGTTGCTGACTCACGGCGCCAGAGACCCCGGTTCGATGCTGACCTTGGGTGCTGTCTGTGTGGAGTTTGCACGCTCTCCCTGTGACCGCATGGTTTCTTTAGTCAGAGGAGCAGAATTAGGCCCTTTGGCCCCATCAAGTCTACTCCGCCATTCATACATGGCTGATCTACCTCTCCCTCCTAACTCCATTCCGCCTTCTCCCCATAACCTCTGACACCCGTAGTAATCTATCTCTGCCTTAAATATATCCACTGACTTGTCCTCCACAGCCTTCAGTGACGAAGAAGTCCACGGATTCACCACCCTCTGACTAAAGAAGTTCCTCCTCATCTCCTTTCTGAAAGAATGTCCTTTCCTCTTGCTGCTCCGGTTTCCTCCCACATCCCAAAGACGTGCGGGTTTGTAGGTTAATTGGCCCTCTGTAAATTCCTCCTCGTGTGTAGGGAGTGGATAAGAAAGTTGGATAACACAGAACTCGTGTGAACGGGTGACCGATGGTCTGCGTGGATTCGATGGGCTGAATGGCCTGTTCCATGCTGTACCTCAAAAAAAAAGTTTTTCGTTTCTTTTGACTAAGGGCGGCACGGTGGCACAGAGGTAGAAGTACTGCCTCACAGCTCCAGAGACCCGGGTTCGACCCTGACTACGGGCGCTGTCTGTACGAAGTTTGTACGTTCTCCCCGTAACCGCGTGGGTTTTCTCCGAGATCTTCGGTTTCCTCCCACGCTCCAAAGACGTACAGGTTTGTAGGTTAATAGGCTTGGTGTAAATGTAAAATTGTCCCTAGTGTGCGTGTAGGATAGTGATAATGTGCGGGGATCGCTGGTTGGTACGGACTCGGTGGGCCGAAGGGCCTGTTTCCATGCTGTATCTATAAAACTAAACTAGACTATAATGGATACAACCATTGGAATGATGGAAAATAGAACATAAAAACATAGAAATTAGGTGCAGGAGTAGGCCATTCGGCCCTTCGAGCCTGCACCGCCATTCAATATGATCATGGCTGATCATCCAACTCAGTATCCCGTACCTGCCTTCTCTCCATACCCTCTGATCCCTTTAGCCACAAGGGCCACATCTAACTCCCTCTTAAATATAGCTAAGAGGGAGTTAGATGTGGCGTATGTATTTCATGTTCATGTATTTCGTGTTTATTAGCTCGTGTATTTTGCGTTTTAGATTTTGTATGACTGTTATGGAGCGACTGGGCTTGTACACTCTGGAGTTTAGAAGGATGAGAGGAGATCTTATTGAAACATATAAGATTATTAAGGGTTTGGACACGCAAGGGTTTGGCAGGAAACATGTTCCCGATGTTGGGGGAGTCCAGAACCAGGGGCCACAGTTTAAGAATAAGGGGTAAGCCATTTAGAACGGAGACGAGGAAACACTTTTTCACACAGAGAGTTGTGAGTCTGTGGAATTCTCTGCCTCAGAGGGCGGTGGAGACCGGTTCTCTGGATGCTTTCAAGAGAGAGCTAGACAGGGCCCTTAAAGATAGCGGAGTCAGGGGATATGGGGAGAAGGCAGGAACGGGGTACCGATTGGGGATGATTAGCCATGATCACATTGAATGGCGGTGCTGGCTCGAAAGGCCTCCTCCTGCACCTATTGTCTATTGTCTTTTTTTGGCCGATCAATATCCCTCCTGGGTTAAATATTCTTTCGCAGCATATCGTATCGAGTCAACTCATCTTATTGTGCTCATGCAAGTTCCATTTTGTCCCTCTCCTGAAAATCTTTCCCCTTCAAGTCTTCATCCAATTCTCGGTGTTGAAAGTAATGATTGCAGTCTCTCGGATAGTATATTTCAAATCATAAATGCTCCCGGCCTAATAGCAAAATAAATCCCTTTCATCATGCATGTGGTAATTTTGCCACCTCCTTGATCATACCACTTTACAACAGATTATTACCACTGCCATGATTGTAAAAGGGAAAGAAATTACTAAATCTTTGATTGGACACTGCAGAAATTCATATTAATGCAAAGGCACAAGCTCATTGCAGTAATTAAATGGCTGATTTAAATACAAATCAAAAAACGTTGGAAATATGCAGCAGATTTTTACTTAAAGCAGCAGCAATTGAGAGAAGGACCAAAATGTTAGTTTTTCAGGTCAGTGGCTCTCCGCAGATGCTGCCCCGAATATTTACAGCATTTTTTGATATTATTTCACATTTGCAGTTTTATGCTTTCCAATTATAGTCACAGTCACTCGTGGTGGCTCAGCGGTAAAGTTGCTGCCTTACGGAGCCAGAGACCCGGGTTCGATCCCGACTACGGGTGCTGTCTGTACGGAGTTTGTACGATCTCCCCGTGACCTGCGTGGGTTTTCTCACCGAGAGCTCCGGTTTCCTCCCACGCTCCAAAGGCGTACAGGTTTGTGGGCGGTCGGCGCGGACTTGGTGGGCCGAAGGGGCTGTTTCCATGCTGTCTCCAGCTTGCCCATTGCCGGCCAAGATGCCCCATCTAATCTTCCCCCATTTGCCTATGTTTCGCCCATATCCCTCTAAACCTTTCCATGGAGCTGTGCAGCAGGGGGACAGTCCCTTCGGCCCGCCTTGTCGATGCTGACCATGTTGGTACATTGGCTGGGGCCACAGTTTAAGAATAAGGAGTAAGCCATTTAGAACGGAGACGAGGAAACATTTTTTTCTCACAGAGAGTTGTGAGTCTGTGGAATTCTCTGCCTCAGAGGTCAGTGGAGGCAGGTTCTCTGGATGCTTTCAAGAGAGAGGGCTCTTAAATATAGCGGAGTCAGGGGATATGGGGAAAAGGCAGGAACGGGGTACTGATTGTGGATGATTAGCCATGATCACATTGAATGGCAGTGCTGGCTCGAAGGGCCGAACGGCCTACTCCTGCACCTATTGTCTATTGTCTATTGACCTCACTTGCCTGCATTTGGCCCATTGCCCTCGAAACCCTGAAGGGCCTGTCCCACACGCGATTTTTTCCGGCTACTTACCGGCACCCGTCATGGTCGCAGCAGGTCGCCGAAAACTTTCAACATGTTCAAAATCCAGCAGCGACCGGAAAAAGGCAGGACTCTTTGGGCGACTACTCACCACCGCTGTCGCAGGGTGACGCCTGTTTGGTGGCGAGTAGTCACCCAAAGAGTCGTACTTTTTCTGGTCGCCACTGGATTTTCCACATTTACAAAAATTTCGGCGACCTGCTGCGACTAAGACAGGTGCCGGCACATCGCCCGAAAAAAATCGGGTAAGTGGGACAGGCCCTTTACGCAGCATATATCTGCGCAAATGTCTTTTTGAAAGTCGTAACTGTATCTGCTTCTCTGGCTCGCAGCCATCTTTATCCAGGTGTCATTAGCCTGCTGTCAGATATAGTTTGAACAATGTCAATGTTATATCTGCACCGTCACATGTGGCTTTAACGCTGTTTGTAAGAAGCAGATAAAGTTTGGTTGTACTTGCTGTCGGGACTGTCCCCAGCGTTATTTACAACCTGTCTCTCACTTAATGGATGTTAATGCACTTTATGGCCGGTAAATAAAAGAATTGTCATATCCTCTATCAGCTCTTACAGTAACTGATAGCAGGTAAATAATGGCCGTAAGCCTTTAGTGAGCAAACGCCATGTTAAAAAACAAATGACACATTCAGTAAGTATTGACAAGTGCTATTTCGAAGTAAAGTATATTTGAGATCTTCAGTATGAAAACAGATCGTAGCCCGAACACAGATTCAAAACAATCTATCCTTCTGTGGATCGAGCCATCCCACGCCATGAATTGGCCCATCAGGGAAACCTCCCTGCCGGAGGTCATCCCTGTTCTTCCCAGGTGTTACCAGGCAACTGAACCATCCTACCACAAACAACCAGAGAGCGGTCCTGAACTTGTGTAAGAAAGAACTGCAGATGCTGGTTTCAATCGAAGGAGGACACAAAATGCTGGGGTTAAACCCCTGTCCCACGGTACGAGTTCATTCCAAGAGTTCTCCCGAGTTTGCCCTGATTCGAACTCGGAGATTTACGGTAATAGCCGCTCGTCGGTACTCGGGGCTCTCGTGGACATTTTTCAACATGTTGAAAAATCTTCAAGAGTCTTCCCGAGCTACCTGCCGTTAGCGTTAAGAGACGTCCCGTTAAGAGCCGCTAAGAGACGTCCCCGAGCTCCGACGTACCCGCTACGTTCATTCTCCGTGCTTACCACGAGTTTGATTTTGTTAAACTCGGGAGAGCTCTTGGAATGAACTCGTACCGTGGGACAGGGCTGTAACTCAGTGGGTCAGGCAGCATCTCTGGAGAGAAGGAATGGCCGACGGTTCGGGTGGAGACCCTAAGGGTCCTTCTCTCCAGAGATGCTGTCTCACCCGTTGAGTTACTCCAGCATTTTGTGTCTGCCTTCGAAGTCCTGAACTACTATCTACCTCGTTGGAGACCCTCAGGCTATCTTTGATCGGACTTTACCTTGCACTAGACATTATGCCCTTATCTTGTATCTGTAAACTGTGAACGGCTCGATTGTAATCATGTATTGTCTTTCTGCTGACTGAATAGCACACAACAAATGCTTTTCACTGTACCTCGGACATTCTTGCTATTGAGGGAGTGCAGCGTAGGTTTACAAGGTTAACTCCCAGGATGGCGGGACTGTCATATGCTGAGAGAATGGAGCAGCTGGGCTTGTACACTCTGGAGTTTAGAAGGATGAGAGGGAATCTCATTGAAACATATAAGATTGTTAAGGGTTTGGACACGCTAGAGGCAGGAAACATGTTCCCGATGTTGGAAGAGTCCAGAACCAGGGGCCACACACAGTTTAAGAATAAGGAGTAAGCCATTTAGAACGGAGACGAGGAAACACTTTTTCTCACAGAGAGTTGTGAGGTCTGTGGAATTCTCTGCCTCAGAGGGCGGTGGAGGCCGGTTCTCTGGATGCTTTCAAGAGAGAGCTAGATAGGGCTCTTAAAGATAGCGGTGTCAGGGGGTATGTGGTGAAGGCAGGAACGGGGTACTGATTGGGGATGATCAGCCATGATCACATTGAATGGCGGTGCTGGCTCGAAGGGCCGAATGGCCTACTCCTGCACCTATTGTCTATTGTCTATTGTCTATTGGTACACGTGACAATGAACTGAACGGACTAATTGCCGCTTGCCCTGGCTTGTCCTGGTCTTTCCTTGCTTCCAGTATTGCTTCTCAACATCGTAGACACCCAGAAACATTTAAAGAAATCATTCAGAATGCAATAATTGAAAACCTTAACACAGATAGCATAAAAAACAGGCCCTTCGGCCCAACTTGCCTATGCCGACCAACATGCCCTATCTACACTAGTCCCACCTGCCTGCATTTGGCCCATATTGAGCAACTCAATTCAATAACAAAAAGGCTGTAGCTTCCTTTTGCTCTGGTATTTCAGTTCATTCACATGTTTAAACTATAATGTTTTATTCTTAATATTTTAGTGTTTTATGTTTTATTCTTAATGGTTTACTGTAGGTGGTGTTGTTACTTGCGGGCGGAGCACCATGGCAAATTCCTTGTATGTGTATATACTTGGCCAATAAACTTATTCATTGTCATATCCCTCCAAACCTATCATATGACTCCAGCATTTTGTGTCTATCTTCGGTATGAACCAGCATCTGCAGTTCCTTCCGACACATCAATAATGCATGGTCTTGGCATCATGTACAGTATGGGCATTGGGGGCTGAAGGGTCTGTGTTTGTGATGTACTGTTTCGATGTTCTCCAGTCTGAAGGAGGGTCCCGACCCGAAACGTCACCTATCCATGTTCTCCACAGATGCTGCCTGGCCTGCTGAGTTACTCCAGCACTCTGTGAAACGTCACCTATCCATGTTCTCCACAGATGCTGCCTGACCCGCTGAGTTACCCTGGCACAGTGTACTTCTGTGCTTTGTAAGCTATACGGAACCACACTATAAATGATAAGGTAGACCAAAATTCTGGAAAAACTCAGCGGGTGCGGCAGCATCTATGGAGCGAAGGAAATAGGCAACGTTCCGGCCCGAAACCCTTCCGGGTTTCGGCCCGAAACGTTGCCTATTTCCTTCAGGGTTTCGGCCCGAAAGGTTGCCCATTTCCTTCGCTCCACAGATGCTGCCTGACCCGCTGAGTTACTCCAGCACTCTGTAAAACGTCACCTATCCATGTTCTCCACAGATGCTGCCTGACCCGCTGAGTTACTCCAGCACTCTGTGAAACATCACCTATCCATGTTCTCCACAGATGCTGCCTGACCCGCTGAGTTACTCCAGCACTCTGTGAAACGTCACCTATCCATGTTCTCCACAGATGCTGCCTGACCCGCTGAGTTACTCCAGCACTCTGTGAAACGTCACCTATCCATGTTCTCCACAGATGCTGCCTGACCCGCTGAGTTACTCCAGCACTCTGTGAAACGTCACCTATCCATGTTCTCCACAGATGCTGCCTGACCCGCTGAGTTACTCCAGCACTCTGTGAAACGTCACCTATCCATGTTCTCCACAGATGCTGCCTGACCCGCTGAGTTACTCCAGCGTTACTCTGTGTCCTTTTTGTTGTAAGCCATTTTCTTGTTTCAATAAAGCAACGTGCTCCACTCTCCTCACCAGTAAGACATTTGCCCTAACCGGGTACTTTTTCATGATGTTTGCCATTTGGAGAGTCATTCGCTTGTTCTGCATCTGTTGTAGGGGGCGCCATCCAGTTGGGTATGGCTGCCCTGCCTGCAGCTGTCTGTCCTTTCACTTCTTTTTTTTTTTTTAGTACGTTAAAAAGTGTTGTTTGGAGGTCTATTCTTTTTATGTTTGGGGGGGGAGGGGGAAACTGTATTTCTCAGTCCCTACCTGGTTGGAGAGGAGGCTTTCCTCCGAGCAGCATCTCGACCCGTCCTCGCGGCCTACCATCAGGGGTCTGGATCGGCGTTTCCCGAGGGGACCGGCCAGAACCACGGCTTCGGCGGCGGCACAGCGCTGGAACACCTTCACGGAGCGGGCGATGCCTTGCCCTGGTCGCCGCGCTGGAACTCCGGTGAGCTGAAGACCGCCGATGAAACATCGCGGAGCTGCGGGACTGTGGAGCGGCCAGCCGCGGCCAGGCGCGGGCAGCGGCGCTGAACTTTAACATCGGGAGCCTGGGATCTCTCGCCGAGATCGCCAGTCGTGGAGCTCCGTCCAGCGCGGCCTGTTGGCTTCGGAAGCCGCGGTCTCCGGTAAGGAAGCGGCTGTTCCAGGTGTCCCAAGCCGCTGAGAGGGTTCTCCCGACGCCGGAGCACCATCACCCGGAGAGAACGGCCTGGAACATCGGGCCCCGTAGCAGCGACTGCGGAGGCCTCAATAGGCCCGACTATGGGTGGACAAGGGGATGGGGACTGGACTTTGCTGCCTTCCCTCACAGTGGGAACCATTGTGGGGGGGTGTTTTTATGTTTTATGTTAAATTCTTCTTTAATGTTATGTTGTATTCTTATTAATACGCTGCAATGGCAACTTGAATTACACTACACCAATTGGTGTACGTGACAATAAATGAACCTTTGAACCTTTGAACCTTTGTTAGGCCTGTACTCCATGTGTGACGTTTGATGAACAAAGCATTAAATCTAATCCCCCGGGAACACATCTCATACGAACGCCTGGACTTTAGTCTGAAGAAGGGTCTCGACCCGAAACGTCGCCTATTTCCTTCTCTCCATAGATGCTGCCTCACCCGCTGAGTTTCTCCAGCATTTTTTGTCTACTTTGGACTTCTAGATCTGCTTTAGTTTCATCGTCCCCTTCAACGCAGACAGCCACATACGGCAGTAGAAATACGTTTCCACCCACCTCCCCCCGACTTAAATAGTTAATGCTGTGAAATTATTCAGACTCTGCCTCCGGCCACTTTCTAAGTGCAAGAATTAAAATCTGTGCTCCGAATATGGAAGGTCGCGTCGAGCTGCTGGAGATTATTTCTGATGCAAACTCCTTTATTTCCTCTGATCCTATATTAGCTGCCTCGGGAGGCGAAAGCTTTCCTGACCTTGTTGGCACTTGTTGAGTGAGTACATGTTGAGCTGGGTGCCAGGATTTCGGCACACAGTCCCCACTGACATTTCCACGCAGCCTCCGGAGGGAGTGTGGAACGGAATTGGATAAGCCCTGGACACAGGCTTGTGTTATAATGTAGCCTTCAGGTCAACACGGTGCTGTCTACGCGTTAATAACTGGCACTTTAATAACTGGCACTGGCCACTCAAATCAGCCACCCCGGACATGTTTATGACTGGTTTTACTGTATTTTAACGTTGTTTTTACCTACTTTTTAACTATTTATACTGTTCCATCAGGGACTGGTTTGTTTTTACTGTTACTAAGTGTGAAATGTTTTAAATTTCATGTGCGATGCTCCGGTATTCCCTGGGAAACGTCTTTTCATTTTGCACTGTACAACTGTTGCTTGCAAGATGACAATAAAGGTTGATTTGATTTGATTACACTGTGGCTACGCGACAGCACCAGGGTCTGAGGAAGGGTCCCGACCTGAAACGTCACCCATTCCTTTCTCCAGAGATGCCACCTGACCCAATAGACAATAGACAATAGACAATAGACAATAGGTGCAGGAGTAGGCCATTCTGCCCTTCGAGCCAGCCATTCAATGTGATCATGGCTGATCATCCCCAATCAGTTCCCCGTTCCTGCCTTCTCCCCATATCCCATAATTATCTTTATGAGCACTATCTAGCTCTCTCTTGAAAGTATCCAGAGAACCGGCCTCCACTTGTCTAAATATCTTTATATATAACTAGACTAAGTGGGAACCGTTGGGTTCCAGCTTCACACGGGAGGGCTGGTCCCCCAACGCAATATTCCACCTCTCCACCAATTCCAATACACACACACACACACACACACACACACACACACACACTCACACACACACACACACACTCACACACACACAGACTCAAACACACACAGACTCACACATACACACACACATACACTCACACAAACACACACTCACACAGACTTACCCACACACACACACACACACACTCACACACTCACACACATTCACACACACTCACACATACACACACACATACACTCACACAAACACACACTCACACAGACTTACACACACACACACTCACTCACACACACACTCACACACACACTCACACACACACACACACTCACGCACACACTCACACACACACTCACACACACACTCACACACACACACACACACTCACACACACACACACTCACACTCACACACTACCTCATTATTGACCCTCGGACTATCCTTGATCAGACGTTGCTGGCTTTACCTTGAACTAAACGTTATTCCCTTATCTTGTAATCATGTATTGTCTTTCCACTGACCAGTTAGTACGCAACAGAAGCTCTTCACTGTACCTCGGTACACGTGACAATAAACTGAACTAAACTGAACTGAACTGAAGGTCCAAGCGAGACCAAGCGCAGGCTCGGCGATCGCTTCGCTGAACACCTCCGCTCCGTCCGTGTTAACCAACCTGATCTCCCGGTGGCTCAGCACTTCAACTCCCCCTCCCATTCCCAATCTGATCTTTCTGTCCTGGGCCTCCTCCATGGCCAGAGTGAGGCCCAGCGCAAATTGGAGGAGCAGCACCTCATATTTCGCTTGGGTAGCTTACAATTCAATGTTGAATTCTCTAATTTTAAGTAACTTCCAATATTACTCACCCCCCCTTCCCCTTCCCCCCCCCCCCCCCGCCCTCCCCCCCACCCATCCTCCACTCTAGTCATTTAACCAGTGCGACATTTCTCCACTTTGTATCCCTCTTGAGATCGCACCTTCCCTGGCCAACCCACCAGGGCTATACCCTGCCCGAGAACAAAGGGGGACCCAGCGTGGGGGGGCCGCCGTGAGGGGGGGTGGAGGAACAAAGGTGGCATGGGGGTACTATGTAACTTTTGTCAGTGCCCTTTAGGTAGCGACTAATTGCATACCTTGGGCATACAAGCAGAGTGTCTCACTATAATTAACAATAAAGTGTAACAAATTCAATTCAATTCAAAGTATAGTTAGGGTGTTGTCACGCTCCTTCTTGTTACTATCACTAGAAAAGTTCCCACGTGTGATTATAAAGCAGGAAAATCTCACACCAACACCCGGCAAAAACACTGCACTTGTAATTGAAGGGATATAATTAATCATTTAATCCAGTTGTAAATAATGGTTTTTACTTTTAATATTTTTACGCCGATGACACTTTCACATAATTTGTCCCCAATGGAAAAATATACAAAAATTATTGTACGGGATTAGACCAGGAGTCGGCAACCTGCGGCCCCTGGGCCGAATGCGGCACGTAACCCGAAATCATCAGGCCCGCAGGAGGATTATTCTTCCCCTGTAATCATCCGGCTCGACCAGAGCGGGGAGCGCCGCCGAGCTCTGGCCGTACCGCATCCTGCGCAAAAGCCGCCGGCACAGCCGCGCACCTTCTGTGAACCACGTGATTTTTAAACGCCTGCCATCCGGGTCGGGATGGGGGCGGGATCCATGTTACACGTGATAGATGTGGCCCGCCTTCCGCTCACAGACATGAGTCTCGGCCCCTATGCAGAACAAGGTTGCCCACCCCTGAATTAGACAGTCCCGTATTTAGCCTGATTTCCACACTTTTCTGTACTTACGTATAACAGGACGACATAAGAATGCACAATATTCATCCTTGTACATCCTTGTAATCATTATATTAAATGATCACATTACTGCTTCATCCTCTCCTTCTGAGCTGAATCAAGGAGGTGGTTTTACAGTTTGGTATATTCAATTATTTGTGCAATTAGAGAACTGTTCCAAATACCAACCTTCTAAATATAAACCTTAACCTTAATTACCTATTGGTGAGATGTGCAAATTAGACACAGGAGAAGATGACATCAAAGATAAATCCGGAAGCATCGTAAAACTGCTTGAATTGCAAATTCTGATTCCTGAGAGACACAGAGGCATGACGTTACTGCTTCATCCACGGTTGTAGCGGGATTCAAGGCCCTGTCCCACTGTATGAGCTAATTCAAAAGCTCTCCCGAGTAAAAAAAAAAAATCAAACTCGTGGTAAGCTAGTGGGTACGTCGGAGCTCGGGACGTCTCTTCGCGGCTCGTAACTCTAACGGCAGGTACTCGGGAAACGCGGTAAGCTCGTGAAGACTCGTGAAGATTTTTCAACATGTTGAAAAATGTCCACGATGAGCCCCGAGTACCTACGAGGCGGCCATTACTGTAATTCTCCGAGTTCGAATCAGGGGAAACTCGGGAGAACTTGAATGAACTCGTACAGTGGGACAGGCCCCTTCAGGATAATGAGAGAGGCTTTCACAGCATCATGCTACATGTTGGCAGAGTTTCACCAGGATAGGTGCAGAGGCTAGTTCTAATATAGACTAAATATATACAGTCAGTCAGTCAGTCAGTCAGTCAGTCAGTCAGTCAGTCAGTCAGTCAGTCATCAGTCAGTCAGTCAGGTCAGTCAGTCAGTCAGTCAGTCAGTTAGTTAGTTAGTTAGTTAGTTAGTTAGTTAGTTAGTTAGTTAGTTAGTTAGTTAGTTAGTTAGTTAGTTAGTTAGTTAGCTAGTTAGCTAGTTAGCTGGTCGGGTCAGTTGGGTTAGTTAGCAAGTTAGCAGGTTAGTTGCTTAGTTTGTTAGTTAGTTTTTAAGAAAGAACTGCAAATGCTGGAAAAATCAAAGGTAGACAAAAATGCTGGTGAAAACTCAGTGGGTGAGGCAGCATCTATGGAGCGAAGGAATAGGTGAGGCAGCAATCGGTCGGTGGTGGGTGGGTGGGTGGGTGTGGGTGGGTGGGTGGTTCAGTGGGTGGGTGGTGGGTCGGTCGGTGGGTGGTTCAGTGGGTGGGTGGGTCGGTCGGCTAGTCGGTCAGTCAGTCAATCAGTGCTAATGTCTCATGTACCGAGGTACAGTGAAAGATTTTTGTTGTGCACTAACCAGTCAAAGAAAAGACCAAAGATTGACACAAAAAGCTGGAGAAACTCCACGGGACAGGCAGCAATTCTGGAGAGAAGGAATGGGTGACATTTTGGGTCGAGACCCTTCTTCAGACAATCAAGCCGTCCACAGTGTACAGACACAGGTAAGATAGGTTTAGTTTAGGGTGTACGGTGTTTCATTTAATGTAGTGTTTAGTTTAGTTTAGTGATACAGCATGGTAACAGGCCCTTTGCCCCACCGAGTCAACGCTGACCATCGATCACCTGCTCACACTAGTTCCATGTTATCCCCCATTCTCAAGCATTTCCTGAACACCATGTGGAAAATCTACAGAGGGCCAATTAACCTACAAACCCGCACGTCTTTGGGATGTGGGAGGAAACCGGAGCACCCGGGGAAAACCCGCGGAGAATGTGGAAACTGTCAAAGTAAGCTTGTTTTAATCTGTGGACGCAAGGTCACGCGGAGGTAGTTGTGGCAGGTGTTACAATCGTCTTCTTCTTGCGTATGGCGTGCACAGCTTGAAGTTGCAGGACAACTTGTTCTATTTGATCTTAGTTGATTGTGCACGCCCGGTTGATTGCATTCGTCGAAACAGGGAAGGTTGCAATCTCCCACCCCAGGTGTTCTAATGACATTTAAAGGACATTTGAACAGGTACACGGACGGACGGGTAGGATAAGAGGGAACTGATAAGGTAGTGGGAAGAATGGGCGGAGCTGAGTAGTGAAAAGGGATGATGCAAATGAGCCGTCGGCCCTCAAATAGCACACGGGAAGAAGAAGACATCGGAGCAAACTGGTCCCTCAGAGATTGGTGGGTATGAGGAGCGGGCTTCCGGAGGGGAGAGTGAGGAAGGTAGCGCAACACCTGGATGGGCACATGGACAGGTAGGACAGGTAGTAAAGTACATTTATTTATATAGCACTTTTCAATTAATTTCAATCAAAGAAGCCAAAGTGCTTTACAGAGAAAATTATCCATATAAATAATGAAAAGAGGTAGAAAAAAAATGACACAACACACTATAAGAGATTCAACACGAACATCCCCCCCACAGCAGAATCTACACTCGCCACTGTGAGGGAAGGCACCAAAATGTCCAGTCCTCCTCCTCCTCCTCCTAGTCCACCCGAGGTCGGGGCCAGTTTGAGGCCACCGCAGCCAGTCGCCACAACGGCAGCCCGATGATTATAGGCCCACCCGCGTCGGGATGCCCAGGCTCAGAGGGCCGGTGGCCAAATGCGGACAGGTGGGACTGGCCGGGATAGGGTGTCTTGGACAAGTTGGGCCGAAGGGCCTGTTTCCGTGCTGTACGACTCTGTGACTCGTAAGTGGACCCCCTGATGGCTCGCCCTGTCATTCTTGAATGGTCATGGCCAATTCTTTACCTCGGCAGGTGGCAGGCGATGCCTCGCGGTCCGGCCCGCAGTGGACGGTCGGTGTGGAGCGTGGGTGACCACCGTGAGGGTGGGAGGAAGAATGATAGAA
Organism: Malacoraja senta; assembly: GCA_038087875.1. Lineage (NCBI taxonomy): Eukaryota > Metazoa > Chordata > Chondrichthyes > Rajiformes > Rajidae > Malacoraja > Malacoraja senta. The sequence goes on along the minus strand of CM075981.1, from coordinate 80,503,428 downwards.
AATAGGACCGCTGTGGGGGATGGGTGGGGCGGGGGGGGGGGGGGCGTGACAGTAACGTAATCCATTCCATCCTTTCACTTTCCCGGTCAGTCAGTCACACTAACTTCCTCCCTCTTGATTCCTTTACTTTCCAAAATTCTATCAATCAGATTTTTTAGCCTTCTCCTCCCCTAAGTCCGAAGAAGGGCTCTTGAGCTGAAACGTCACCTATCAGTTCTCCACAGATGCTGCCTGACCCGCTGAGTTACTCCAGCGTTACTCTGTGAAACGTCCACAGATGCTGCCTGACCCGCTGAGTTACTCCAGCACTCTGTGAAACATCACCTATCCATGTTCCGGCAGCATCTATGGAGCGAAGGAAATAGGCAACGTTTCGGCCCGAAACCCTTCCGGGTTTCGGCCCGAAACGTTGCCTATTTCCTTCAGGGTTTCGGCCCGAAAGGTTGCCCTTTTCCTTCTCTCCAGAGATGCTGCCTGACCCGCTGAGTTACTCCAGCACTCTCTGTGAAACGTCACCTATCCATGTTCTCCACAGATGCTGCCTGACCCGCTGAGTTACTCCAGCACTCTGTGAAACGTCACCTATCCATGTTCTCCACAAATGCTGCCTGACCCGCTGAGTTACTCCAGTAACCTTCTATGTCTTTTTTTGTTAAAGCAGCATCTGCAGTTCCCTGTGTCTACACCTTTGTGGTCAATGCTCATCTGATGTTTTTAAGGCACCAACCTGAAAATAAGGTAATTGTGAAGGGATGCAGATAAAGGCTGGATTTATTATTCTTAAACCTCTTCAGGAAAAAAACATATTAATCTGTAATACTAAATCCCTTTGAAAAACATAGTAACACAAATTTAACACCAGAGGAAATCATTTTGACTCAGCTATGGGGAACAGTAATTGTAGCATCTTTGACACGATTGGAGCTCACGCCAACTAGTCTTGCCCTCTTTTACCAATTATTCTTATCCTCCCCAACTCAGCAAGCCCGACGTACATTCATTTTGGCTCCCTCACTCTTTCTAAGAAACAGAACGTCCCCCGAGAGAAGAAATGGTTCTGTTTTTAAGCTGCCAAGAATGTGCAAGGAAGGCATCAGTAGAGGGCGGCACGGTGGCGCAGCGGTAGAGTTGCTGCCTACCCCACGTGGGGTGACGACTGTTTGGTGGTGAGTAGTCGCCCAAAGAGTCGTACCTTTTTCTGGTCACCGCTGGATTTTCAACAGCTGCGACAATGACGGGCGCTGGCAAGTCGTCGGAAAAAATCGGGTAAGTGGGACAGGCCCTTGACAGAGTTTGCAGCGCCAGAGACCCGCGTTGAATCCCGACTACGGGCGCTGTCTGTACGGAGTTTGCACGTTCTCCCCGTGACCTGCGTGGGTTTTCTCCGCGATCTCCGGTTTCCTCCCGCACTCCAAATACGTACAGGTTTGTGGGTTAATTGGCTTGGTGTAAATGTAAAATTGTCCCTAGTGTGTGTAGGATAGTGTTAATGTGCAGGGTGATTGCTGGTCCAGTTTCAGTTTTGTTTATTGTCATTAGGAATAATATAGCTAGCCTTTATCTGCATTCCTTCACAACTTACAATATAAACTTATTTTCAGATTGGTGCCTTAAAAACATCAGATGAGCAGGCCACAAAGGTGTGGACACTTTACTGAGCACAGTACACTAACCGAGAAGAAAGTGGCCCGGCAGCAATGTAAAATTGAAATGCGCTGGTGTCATTTGCCTGGGAGAAATCAATAATTAATAAAAGGAGCACTTAACAAAGCCAGGGTCATTTATCAAGATGAAATGATATCAGAGAAAACTATTTACTAATCTTGGAGTTTCATGTGCTGTTAATTTTCCGTTAGATTAAGAAATGCCAATCACAGTGAAATATATCTCAATTAATTTCATGTAAGTTGAACTAAAATTAAGTATTAATAAAACAATACAAAAGAGCAATCAATATATACTGATTTTTCTTTTTTTATAGGGAGATAAAAATGCTGGGGAAACTCAGCGGGTGAGGCAGCATCTATGGAGCGAAGGAAAAAGGCGAAGTTTTGGGGTCACCTATTTCCTTCGCTCCATAGACGCTGCCTCACCCGCTGAGTTTCTCCAGCATTTTTGTCTACCTTCGATTGTCCAGCATCTGCAGTTCCTTCTTAAACACGACATTTTTAATAAATCCGCCACCAAAATCATAGGTTTTAGTAACCTGGGATTGTAAAAGGTTTATTTAGCTTAAAATATTTTCATTACATTTGTCTTACAACGTCACGGGCTTGTTTGCAAAAAATCTTTGACTGCAAGGTTCCATCCTTGAGCTTCTTGCAGAACAATCTCTCCCCCATAGATTGTCTTCGTACACGGGCAGTCACGGTGGCGCAGCGGTAGATTTGCGACCTTACAGCGCTCGCAGCGCCGGAGACCCGGTTTCGACCCTGACTACGGGTGCTGTCGGTACGGCATTTGTACGTTCTCTCCCCGTGACCTGCGTGGGTTTTCTCCGAGATCTTCGGTTTCCTCCCAACACTCCAAAGCACCCGTGGTCAGGATGGAACCCGGGTCCCTGGCGCTGTGAGGCAGCAACTCTACCGCTGCACCTCCGTGCAGCCCTCTGCCTACTTGATCATTTTCACATCACTGTTGGTCAGAGGTTTCGACGAGAAATCTGGTTGCCACTTGACCACACGTCTGAAGAAGCGTCACCCGTTCCTTCTCTCCAGAGATGCTGACTGGTTGCATCGTGGCCTGGTTCGGCAACTTGAGCGTCCAGGAGCGAAAAAGAATGCAGAAAGTTGTGACCACTGCCCAGTCCATCACCGGCTTTGACCTCCCCACCATCGAAGGGGTCTATCGTAGTCGCTGCCTCAAAAAGGCAGCCAAAATCATCAAGGACCCACACCATCCTGGCCACACACTCATCTCACCATTGCCATCAGGAAGAAGGTACAGGAGCCTGAAAACTGTAACGTCCAGGTTCAGGAACAGCTACTTCCCCATAGCCATCAGGCTATTAAATACAACAAATAAGCTCTGAGCTCTGAACTGCAAAAGACTATATTATTATTGCACTATCTTTGTTATTTATTGAACTATTTCTTTTTTAGCTCCTCCCCCGTTATGTACTATGTTTACAGATTCACATATTCTGTTGTGCTGCCGCAAGTAAAAGCCCTGTCCCACGGTACGAGTTCATTCATAGAGCTCTCCCGAATTTGCCCTGATTCGAACTCGGAGATTTACGGTAATAGCCGCTCGTCGGTACTCGGGGCTCTCGTGGACATTTTTCAACATGTTGAAAAATCTTCACGAGTCTTCCCGAGCTTACCTGCCGTTAGCGAGTCTTCCCGAGTACCTGCAGTTAGTGTTACGAACCGCTAAGAGACGTCCCCGAGCTCCGCTACGTTCATTCTCCGTGCTTACCACGGGATTGGGGTTTTTAAAACTCGGGAGAGCTCTTGGAATGAAGTCGTACCGTGGGACAGGGCGATTAGAATTTCATTGTCCCATCCTGGACATATGACAATAAAACACTCTTGACTCTTGCCTGTCCCGCTGAGTTACTCCAGCATTTTGTGTCTATGTTGACTGCCTTCCAAAATGCATTTGGCTGGCTTATAAAGTTAATGGAAGCCACGTAATTGCAAGTTCTTCCTCCCGCTGTGGGGAGCTGAGACTATAATGTACTGAACTCCTAAGTGTAGGTAAACTCCACAGAGGATAGTGAACCGTTGGCAATTTGAAATGCTCAGACAACGACATGGAGAGATGAATAGTTTTCTGGTTACTAATGTAATCAAGGGAAATGAGAAAGTGGACTTGAGGTAAAAGGACAGCTAATATCTTAATAGACAATAGGTGCAGGAGTAGGCCATTCGGCCCTTTGAGCCAGCACCGCCATTCAATGTGATCATGGCTGATCATCCACAATCAGTACCCCGTTCCTGCCTTCTCCCCATATCCCCTGACTCCGCTATCTTTAAGAGCCCTATCTAGCTCTCTCTTGAAAGTATCCAGAGAACCGGCCTCCACCGCCCTCTGAGGCAGAGAATTCCACAGACTCACAACCCTCTGGGTGAAAAAGTGTTTCCCCATCTCCGTTCTGAATGGCTTACCCCTTATTCTTAAACTGTGTGGCCCCTGGTTCTGGACTCCCCCAACATCGGGAACATGTTTCCTGCCTCTAGCGTGTCCAAACCTTAGAAACATAGAAACAGAAACATAGAAAATAGGTGCAGGAGTAGGCCATTCGGCCCTTCGAGCCTGCACCGCCATTCAATATGATCATGGCTGATCACCCAACTCAGTATCCTGTACCTACCTTCTCTCCATACCCCCTGATCCCTTTAGCCACAAGGGCCACATCTAACTCCCTCTTAAATATAGCCAATGAACTGGCCTCGACTACATTCTGTGGCAGAGAATTCCAGAGATTCACCACTCTCTGTGTGAAAAATGTTTTTCTCATCTCGGTCCTAAAAGACTTCCCCCTTATCCTTAAACTGTGACCCCTTGTTCTGGACTTCCCCAACATCGGGAACAATCTTCCTGCATCTAGCCTGTCCAACCCCTTAAGAATTTTGTACGTTTCTATAAGATCCCCCCCATATAACAATCTTATATGAACGGGAGAAGGTACAAACTCCGTACAGGCAGCACCCGTAGCCGGGATCGAACCGGGGTCTCTGGCGCTGACAAGCGCTGTAAGGCAGCAACTCTACCGCTGTGCCACCGTGCAGCCGGTGTTATCTGTCAGTAAATTAGGTTTAGTTTTCTACATGGGTACAATCAAATCCACTGGGTATTGGTGACAACTTCACATTTGCAGCTTCCATGTTAACATCTCACTGACTGCCCTCATTTCATTGCCTTTACGACTTGTTGTACGTGTTCTTTCTATATATATATATATATATATCGTGTGTGTATCCTCTCTCATTAATCTACCAGCCTTCATCTTCAGCTTGTCCCATGGCAATCCTAAAAAAAAAAACACATTTTATTAGGAAAGTGGATCGGAAAGGTTTAGCGGAAATGGGCCAGGTTTAAGGTGAGAGGTTCATTTCTCCAGCATCAGATGAATCAAAAACTAGAGGGCAAATGTTTAAGGTGAGAGGAGAGGGGGGGGGGGGGGGGGGGGGGGGGGGGGGGGGGGGGGGGGGGGTGGGGGGGGATTTAATGAGAAGTTGATGGGCAACTTTTCACACAGATGGTGGTGGGTGTAAGGAACGAGCTGCCAGAGGAGGTAGTTGAGGCTGGTACTGTAACGGGCATTTAATGGATATTTGGACAGATACAATAAACAATAGGTGCAGGAGTAGGCCATTCGTCCCTTCAAGCCAGCACCGCCTTTCAATGTGATCATGGCTGATCATCCCCAATCAGTACCCCGTTCCTGCCTTCTCCCCATATCCCCTGACTCCGCTATCTATAAGAGCCCTATCTAGCTCTCTCTTGAAAATATCCAGAGAACCGGCCTCCACCGCCCTCTAGGGCAGAGAATTCCACAGACTCACAACTCTCTGTGTGAAAAAGTGTTCCCTCGTCTCCGTTCTAAATGTCGTAAACTATGGCCCCTGGTTCTGGACTCCCCCAACATCGGGAACATCCACAATCAGTACCCCATTCCTGCCTTCTCCCCATATCCCCTGACACCACAATCTTCAAGAGGCCTATCTTGCTCTCTCTTGAAAGTTTCCAGATAACCATGGATAGGAAAGGTTTAGAGAGAAATGGGCCAAACGCGGGCAAAAGGGACCAGCGTGGATGGGTCATCTTGGTGGGGGTGGATGAGTTGGGCCGAAGACACTGTTCCTGTGCTGCCTTACTCTGTGACTCTCCAAGTCAACAGGGGGATATGGGTCAGATGTGGGACTGGCCTGGTCGGCATGGAAGAGTCGGGCCGAATGGACTGTTTCCATGCCGTTTGGCTCTACAACCCAGGCATCACCTTAACAGCGAAATGCCCCAGGCCTTATCTATCCCTTCCCTACACACCTTGTCACTTAATACTAACAGTTTCCCTCTGCTCTATCAAAGGTTAATTCCAGGGATGGCAGGACTGTCATATGTCCATTGAATGGAGCGACTGGGCTTGTATACTGTGGAATTTAGAAGGATGAGAGGGGATCTCATTGAAACATATAAGATTATTAACGGTTTGGACATACTAGAGGCAGGAAACATGTTCCCAATGTTGGGGGAGTCCAGAACCAGGGGCCACACAGTTTAAGAATAAGTGGTCAGCCATTTAGAACGGAGATGAGGAAAAACTTTTTCACACAGAGAGTTGTGAGTCTGTGGAATTCTCTGCCTGGGAGGGCAGTGGAGGCCGGTTCTCTGGAAACTTTCAAGAGAGAGTTAGATAGGGCTCTTAAAGATAGTGGAGTTAAGGGATATGGGGAGAAGGCAGGAACGGGGTACTGATTGTGGATGATCAGCCATGATCACATTGAATGGAGGTGCTGGCTCGAAGGGACAAGTGGCCTACTCCTGCACCTATTGTCTATTATCTATTGTCTTGGACTTGAAATATTAACTCAGTCTCTCTTTCCATTGGCAGTGCCAGACCTCCAATATGTCCATCTTCATTGCTAACAGAGTGTCACCCTATTTCTGACTCTCTTTCCTCAAGCTGATGACTTGGTGATGAGATGGGAATCTTGTACAACGTTCCGATCTCTGTTTCCACAATCCTTTGATAGTCAGATGGTGGGTTCGTGGCTAATTCAGCAGTTCAATCATATGAGCTGAACTGATGCACAGAATCTCTTGCCCAGAGTAGGGGAATCGAGGACCAGAGGACATGGGTTTAAGGTGAAGGGGAAAAGATTTAATAGGAATCTGAGGGGTAACCTATAGAACTTATAGAAACATATAAAATTATAGAAAGGACTAGACAAGCTAGATGCAGGAAAAATGTTCCCAATGTTGGGCGAGTCCAGAACCAGGGGCCACAGTCTTAGAATAAAGGGGAGGCCATTTAAAGCTGAGATGAGAAACAAAATTTCACCCAGAGAGTTGGGAATTTGTGAAATTCTCTTCCACGGAGGGCAGTGGAGGCCGATTCACTGGATGAATTTAAAAGCGACTAAGAGCTCTGGGGGCTAGCGGAATCAAGGGAAATGGGGAGAAGGCAGGATGATCAGCCATGATCACAATGAATGGCGGTGCTGGCTCGAAGGGCCAAATGTCCACCTCCTGCTCCTATTTTCTATGTTTCTAAAGGGCGGTGGGTGTATGAAACAAGCTGCCAGAAGAGGTAGTTGAGGCTGGGACTATCCCAACGTTTAAGAAACAGTTAGACAGGTACATGGATAAGACAGGTTTGGAGGGAAATGTGCCAAGCGCAGGGAGGTGCAGCTGGGACATTGTTGGCCAGTGTGGGCAAGTTGGGCCGAAGGGCCTGTTTCCGCACTGTATCGCTCTATGTCTCTATGAATATTGAACTCTCCAATATCATGTAATAGCCCCCCCTCACCCTCTCCCTTCCCCTGCCTCCCCACCCATCACCCTCACCCTAGTGTGCACACATTGTCCCCCACCCTCCCACCACCCTAGTCACCATGCTTCTTTCCCCTTTATCGTGCCCTCTCCCCCCTCTCCCCTTCCACCCGCTTCACTCCTCCTCGTCTCTCCATATCTGACACCCTTTTATCTCCTTCTCACCTCCAGCCTCTTGTCACATTATCCACCCATCACTCGCCGGGCTTGCCCAGCCCCCACCTCTCTATTTTCTAGTTTTCCCTCCCCAGCCCCCCCCCCCCCCCCCCCCCCGCCATCATTCTGAAAAAGGGTCCTAACCCGAAACATCGCCTGTCCATTCCACCCCCACAGATGCTCTGTACAGGGAGTAACTGCAGATGCTGGTTTAAACCCAAGATAGACATAAAATGCTGGAGTAACTCAGCGGGACAGGCAGCATCTCTGGAGAGAAGGAATGGGTGACGTTTCGGGTCGAGACCCTTCCTCAAACTGGTCTCTCTCCAGCCTTAAGGCGGGTCTCCCATCTCCTTCTCTCCAGAGATGCTGCCTGTCCCGCTGAGTTCCTCCAGTATTTTGCGTCCATCACCCACAGATGCTGCCTGTCCCGCTGAGTTACTCCAGTATTTTGCGTCCATCACCCACAGATGCTGCCTGTCCCGCTGAGTTCCTCCAGTCTTTTGTTTCTTGCATGACCATAAGGAGCAGAATTAGGCCATTCGGCCCATCAAGTGTTCTCCACTCAGTCTGTGCTTGCCCCTACGCCAGACATTTGAGATTATTTGCCAGGCGTTTCTGGTTGCATTAACATTGATCATTTTAAATGTTGTGTTTCTGAGATAAGGGAGATGAGTGTAAAATTGAATGGATACGAACACTTTGCAATAACCGAGCTGTCTGCACATTTACAATAATAGATGTCTCAGACGTACAAAAAAAAATCACTTTAAACCCCTCATGTTATTCAAGACGATATTTAAATCTCAACAGCCACAGTTCTTTCTTAAACATTTTGTCTACTCCACTGCGAAATCTCCTCAAGGTACGCCTACCTTGAAGAGTTCTCCTCCTCTCTCCGAAAATCCTTCCCAGCTCTCCCTCAAGCCCACTGTCTCCGCCTCTACCTTTCTTCATCCCCCGCCCCATCCCCCAACTGCACATCAGTCTGAAGAAGGGTCTCGACCCGAAACGTCACCTATTTCCTTCGCTCCGTAGATGCTGCTGCCTGACCCGCTGAGTTTCTCCAGCATTTTTGTCTATATAAACACTGAGGTACATCTCAGATAAGCAGCTGAGACACAGTGCAAGTGTACAGCTGTAGTACAACGAGACAGTGTGCAGAGTCCCATTTTCAAGTCCCAGTATAGTTTCGTTTAGAGATACAGCATCTATTCGTCCAAACCAACATCGTTTGGTTTGGATAAATAGATGCAGAGGCTCAGAGCATTGATCCATAATATGAATTCAATTCCAAGCACAGCAGGTGGAGATTTTAAATTCAATTAATTAAAGTGGCCGCCATCATTGTTGTAAAAACCTTTTTTGAAAGATTGCTGATGACCTTTCCGAAGGATCGCAGCTCGGCTAATTTAGTCGGCTGTTAAACCCTGTGACGGCAAGCTTAAATCAACTCTGGATGATATGTCCACTAATTCAAACTCACCCATCACTGGGATTAGTTTCGTTTAGGGATACAGCGCGGAAACAGGCCCTTCGGCCCACCGGGTCCGCGCCGACCAGCGATCCCCGCGCACTTAACACTATCCCACACACACACTAGGGGACAGTTTACAATTACACCGAGACGATTAACCTACAACCCTGTACGTCCTTGGAGTGTGGGAGGAAACCGAGGATCTCGGAGAAAGCCCACGGGGAGAACGTGCAAACTCCGTACAGACAGCACCCGTAGTCAGGATCGAACCTGGATCTCTGGCGCTGAGAGGCAGCAACTTTACCGCTGCGCCACCTTGCCAAGATAAATTAATCAGCAAAACAATAACATCAGATATTTTGTGTACAGGATACAGATAACATTGGAGCCTTATGCCTATCTCTGGGCTTCATTTAAACGGTGGCTTTGAGCTGGTGAATCACACCGCATGGGACTAGCCCCACTAACCCACCCAGGCCCCTTTAACCCACCGGGCCTGCCTCAGCCAGCAAGCTCCCTGATCCACTCACCGCCCCCCCCCTCCTCCCCCCCCCCTCCTTTATACTCAACTCCATTCTCCTGCCTTCTCTTCATAACCTCGTCCTAATCTTCTTGATGGGGAGAATGCAGGAAAATGGGGTTAGCAGGGGGAGATAGATCAGCCATGATTGAATGTCGGAATAGTCTTGATGGGCCGAATGGCCTAATTCGACTCCAATTCCTCATGACCGTATGACCTAATAAAAAATTTAACAATCTCCGCCTTTAAA
>CM075981.1:80449298-80493328 GCA_038087875.1 Malacoraja senta | reverse complement strand
TATCTGAAGAAACAGATGTAGAGAGACAACTGGAGCTGGGCGCCAGACGCCCGCTGTGTTGAACAAACACAGACATTGCATCCACTAAGGACCAGAGCACCTGCTGGAAATGTTTATATGAAGCAACCGTAAGAAGGTATTTAGTTCTTTTTCTGTTTTGGAGATACAGCACGGAGACAGGCCCTTCGGCCCATCGACCAGCGACCACCCCGCACACTAACGTTATCCTACAAGTATAGTAGCCAATTGACCTACAAACCTGTACGTCTTTGGAGTGCGGGAGGAAGCCTGAGAAAACCCACGCAGTGTCTTGAATTTAGAGATACAGCACGGAAACAGTCCCTTCGGCCCATCAAGTCTACTCCGCCATTCAATCATGACTGATCTATCTCTCTCTCCCTCCTAACCCCATTCTCCTGCCTTCTCCGCATAACCTCTGACACCCGCACTAATCAAGAATCTATCTATCTCTGCCTTAAAAATATCCACTTACTTGGCCTCCACAGCCTTCAGTGGCAATGAGTTCCACAGATTCACCACCCTCCGATTAAAGAAATTTCTCCTCGTCTCCTTCCTAAAACAACGTCCTTTAATTCTGAGGCTGTGACCTCTAGTCCTAGACTCTCCCACTAGTGGAAACATCCTCTCCACATCCACTCTATCCAAGCCTTTCACTATTCTGTACGTTTCAATGAGGTCTCCCCCTCATTCTTCTAAACTCCAGCGAGTACAGGCCCCCAGTGCCGTCAAACGCTCATCATAGGTTAACCTACTCATTCCTGGGATCATTCTTGTAAACGCCCTCTGGACCCTCTCCAAGAGCCGGCACATCCTTCCTCTGATAAGGTGCCCAAAATAGCTCACAATATTTCAAATGCGGCCTATATTTCAATGGCTCTACAAGGCCTGACCAGCGCCTGATAGAGCCTCAGCGTTGCATCCCTGTTTTTGTGTGCAAGCCTTTCACTATTCTGAAGGCCCCATAGCAGAAGCCTCCAGGTGGCGGGGCTGGAAACTGGAAGTATCCTGAGCTAAATCTGCCACCACCATCATCTCCTGCGACAAGTGATGGCTCCCACTGATTGTCGCCAGAAGCTCGCGTCCTTTGCAGGACGGACGGTGACAGCGAGGCCAGCATTTTTTTTAACAAGAGGGACACGAAAAGAAGAAGACTACTCTGAATGCAGCCGTGCAGCGCAGTTGCAACTTCTGCAGCGAGCTGGGGGTGGGGGGGACTGACTTCCTCCTAGAAAAGTGCCGACGGCCTCTGTACGCGTCTGCAAGCCAAACTCAGCAAATGTGAACCAGCGCGATAAGCCACTAATAACAGGGTGCCAAAATCTATCAATTCAAACACTACAGTTTGCCAATAAGTTTGCTTTGAATAATTCTCCTGCTATTTTGTTTAGAATGAAGAGATTAGAATGATGGACTTTCTTTATGGGAATCCATTTGGTAATTTTTAATCTATATGCTCTCAGACTAATATTTCACCTTCCTCTTTATTCTGGGAACCTTTGTGCATTGGATTGCCTCTGTCATTCTGCACTTCAGTTTGATTTATAACTTTGTAAATCTTGCAGCTGGCAAAGGCACTGCCTTGAACTGAAAGCGCTGCTCCACGACAACGAAATGAGATCCAGAACCTCCCGCCTGCTGGTGAGTATTTTCCACCTGTCTTTGCGTGATGAATTTCATGTAGCGCATTCATCAGATTAGCGACGCTGATTTAACATTGCAATATGGCTTATGAATGAATGAACGGCAGATTTAATATATTTTTATTACTCAGGTAGCAATATTCTGGAGTGGCGTTTATTCGCAATGAAATCGGTGTGCGGTTTATATTCCAAAGATACTTTTTTTGGGGGTTTTCTGTTCGTTACGCGTCAGATTCAGATTCAGATTAGACAACAGACAATAGACAATAGGTGCAGGAGTAGGCCATTCGGCCCTTCGAGCCAGCATGGCTCGAAGGGCCGAATGGCCTACTCCTGCACTGTAATCATGGCTGATCATCCACAATCGGTACCCAGACCCTGCCTTCTCCCCATATCCTCTGACTATCTTTAAGAGCTCTATCTAACTCTCTCTTGAAAGTATCCAGAGAACCGGCCTCCACCGCCCTCTGAGGCAGAGAATTCCACAGACTCACAACTCTCTGCGTGAAAAAGTGTTTCCTCATCTCCGTTCGAAATGGCTTACCCCTTATTCTTAATCTGTGGCCCCTGGTTCTGGACTCCCCCAACATCGGGAACATGTTTCCTGCCTCTAGCGTGTCCAAGCCCTTAATAATCTTACATGTTTCAATAAGATATGTCCGATGCAGAATAGGGGGAAAATGAAACTCCTTGCCGACGTGAAGCTCGGAGAATAAACAGTGGGCATAGAGCGATGAAAAATACAACGATAGATTCACCGCTGAGTGCAACACAGCAGAGTGATGCAAGATGGTGGTGCAATCTCTTCTCCTATTTATCTACTATAGCTCAGCCTTCAACACCATAATCCCAAACAAACTCATCTCCGGGACCTAGGAATCGGCTCCCCACCCTGCCACTGGATCCTCGACTTTCTGACCCACCGACCTGAATCAGTGAGGGTAGGTGACAACAACTCCTCCGCAGTGACCCTCCACGCTGGTGCCCGGCAAGGATGCCTTCCCAGTCCCCTGCCACACTCCCTTTACATTCATGATGGACGGCAGCGGTGGAGTTGCTGCCACACAACACCAGAGACCAGGGTTCGATCCTGACTACGGGCGCTGTCTGCACCAAATTTGTACGATCTCCCCGTGACCCGTGTGGTTTTCTCCGGGTGCTCCGGTTTCCTCCCACATTCCAAAGACGTACAGGTTTGTAGGTTAAATGGATTTCGTAAAATTGTAAATTGTCCCGAGTGTGGATGGTGCCAGTGTACGGGGAGATCACTGGTCAGCGTGGACTCGGCGAGCTAATAGGACTGTTTCCGCGCTCTAAAGTCTGAAGTGGTTGAGAGTTTCAAGTTCCTTGGCGTTACTATCCCAAGGATCTGTCGTGGAGCAACCGCATTGATGCAACAGCCAAGAAGGCACACCAATGCATCTACTTCCTGACGAGACTGAGGATATTTAGCACGTCTCCACTCACCCTTCTAAACTTCTACAGGTGCACCATGGAAAGCGTACTGTGCTGTCGAGTTGCATCACAGTCTGGTTTGGGAACAGCTCTGCCCAAGGTGCAAGGAATTGCAGACAGTTGTAGATGTGGCCCAGTCCGTCACACAGACCACACTCCCCACCATTGTAGATGTGGCCCAGTCCGTCACACACAGACCACACTCCCCACCATTGTAGATGTAGCCCAGTCCATCACACACAGACCACACTCCCCACCATTGACTCCATCTACACTTCACACTGCCTCGGTAAAGCAGCCAACATTATCAAAGACTTGTCCCTGTCCCACCCCGGTCATTCCTTCTTCTCCCCGTTCCCGTCCGGCAGAAGGTACAGAAGCTTGAAAGCCCGCACCACCAGACTCAGGAACAGCTTCTTCCCCTCTGTTATCAGGCTTCTGAACGGTCTTCCATAAGCTAGGGGTACTGTCCGATTCACCTCTACCCCATTGTGGACATTGGACTTTGTCTCTGGAACTGATGCGCTACAATGCTGAGAACTATATTCTGCTTCTGTATCTTCCCCTTTGCTCTACCTGTTGTACTGGAGTTTGGCCTTGACTGTGTTTATGTGTAATATTATCTGATCTGCTTGGATAGCATGCAAGACAAAGCCTTTCACTGTACCTCGGTACACGTGACAATAACTAAACAGATTTTTTTAATTCTTGTTCGTGTTTCCTGGAACTGAACTGAGAGAGAATCCAATCTTGACCTTTCTGCCCTAAAATCACACGGTGACTCCACTACAACCAGTATTTGTTGGACTCAGTATAATGCTAGCAATTAATTTTTTTTCCTGCCCTACTCCTACAAGAGACTCCGCGGATGTTGAACAAGTCACCCTTTCCTTCCGCAGAGTCGAGGTGTCAGCAGTCCTTGTCTGATCCCTGTTATCAGGCAACCGAATCATCCTACCACAACCAGAGAGCAGTCCTGAACTACTATCTACCTCATTGGTGACCCTCGGACTATCCTTCATTGGACTATGCTGGCCTAACCTTGCACTAAATGTTATTCGCTTATCATGTTTTGTATTTCTTGTGTATTTTATTTTTTATAACTGTTGGCAGATTAAATTTCCCCCTGGGATAAATAAAGTTCTATTGTATTATATGTATCTGTACATATTGTCTTTCCGCTGACTGGTTAGTACGCAACAAAAGCTTTTCACTGTACCTCGCTACAGGTGATGATAAACTAAACTGTAATCCCAGACATTTTCTCTTCTGAGGCCCCCTTCAGTCGTGGCTGACCATGGGTGTCTCCAGGGTTGGAGGACGCCTGTGCGTGACTTTGTTTAACGTGGGGAGACTGGTGCACAGACAACCACCCCACGGTCCTTGACAGATCTGGGTCAGGATCCAGTGGCATGGAGTCCAAGACGACCGGAGACCCTTTTCCGCTGCAGCCTTCATCCATCCGCCTTCCCAGCCGTTGTGACGCTCCACTAAGGTCAGCCATCGTCCTCTGCCTGTTCCACCGTTGAGGTCTTGGTTGGATTGGCTCTTTGTCAGAGACCTCCCCCTCGACCTTACCGCCATGGGTGGCCCTACCAGGAGCATCGCTCCAGACAGCATCGCTCTCAGGATCTCAGGTCCACACACAAGCTTCTCCACCACGACAAGGTGACAATCCACGGAGAAGTAGACATTTATATTGACAGTAAAAAATCTGTCCTGTGTTCTGTGTGCTGCATTGCTCTTCCTCTTCAACCGGGGATTGGCCTTGTCGTCTCCGGGAAACGCGCCTCTTTCCCAGAGTTCGGCGTTCCTGCTGAAGCAGCACCTCTCCCTACTGTTGTGTTCTCTACAAGGGCATCTGGTGCGTCCTAATGTTCTTCCACGATAATCACTTAGCTCACCCAGCCATTCAGTGGCATCTGTGCTGTATAACTTTGTACTGAATGATGCTCAAGGCAATGACTCACTGCCGCATCTACTCATTCACTTTGGCTGCCATGCATAAGGCTTGGATAGAGTGGATGTGGAGAGGATGTTGCCACCAGTGGGAGAGTCCAGGACTAGAGGTCAGAGCCACAGAATTAAAGGATGTTCCTTTAAGAAGGAGATGAGGAGGAAATTTCTTTAGTCAGAGGGTGGTGAATCTGTGGAATTCTTTGCCACAGGAGGCTGTGGAGACCAAGTCAGTGGATATATTTAAGGCAGAGATAGATCGATTATTGATCAGTACGGGTGTCAGGGATTATGGGGAGAAGGCAGGAGAATGGGGTTAGGAGAGAGAGATAGATCAGCCATGATTGAATGGCGGAGTAGACTTGATGGGCCGAATGGCCTAAATTCTGCTCCTATCACATGATCTTATGATCACCTGTTCAGTAAAGGTTAGAGATTGGCAATAAATAAGCAGTAAAAATAATACTGGCAATCTGAACACTGTGGACGGCTCGATTGTAATCATGTATTGTCTTTCCGCTGGCTGGTTAGCACGCAACAAAAGCTTTTCACTGTACCTCGCTACACGTGGCAATAAACTCGACTCAATGCTAACCTTGCCAGCAAGAACCACATGAGGAAAAAAAATAATGATGTTTTTTCCAAACTAAGCCAAGTAAGGGGATAAATAGCCGGGGAATAAATTGATTGTAAAAAGATGATTAGAAATCAAGGGAGAGAAACTGCTATTAAAAATGTATTAAAAATTGGTTGAAAAGAAACACGCACTGTGCCTGTAATTAAGCAGAGCATCTGGAGGTAATAACTTGCTGCGAGGAGCCAAATATAGTCGGAATTACTGAAACGCAGCCACAGAGCAAATGAGCGCTGGAAATTAAACACTGCAGTGTAGAGCATGGCTGGAGTGGGGGTGAAGCAGAATGACTGGCCTTGTATTTAGTTTTACTGTAGAGATACAGCGCGGAAACAGGCCCTTCGGCCCACCGAGTCTGTGCCGACCAGCGATACCAGCACGCTAACGCAATCCTACACACACTAGGGACAATTTTACATTGATACCAAGCCAATTAACCTCCAAGCCTGTGCGCCTTTGGATGTGGGGGGGGAAACCAAAGATCTCGGTGAAAACCCACGCAAGTCACTGGGAGAACGTACAAACTCCGTACGGACAGCACTCGTAGCCAGGATCGAACCCGGGTCTCTGGCGCCGTGAGGCAGCAACTCTACCGCTGCGTCACCGTGCCGCCCACAATAACACACAGTGGTAACAGGATAATTCCCTGCAGATCCCATTTCATGCCCATCCCACCTCTTATTTCCAGTTTCCTCCCCTCTCCACTGTCAGCCTGTAGAAGGGTCCCAACCCAAAATATCGCCCGTCCATTCCTTCCATAGCTTTCGTCTGCCTTGTCGTCTGCCTTTGTGTACTGATTGAAAAATGCTGCTTAAAAACAAGCCCTTCAGCCCACTTCGACCATCGATCACCCATTCATGCTGGTTCACTCTAGTAGAGTCTTTTACCCAGAGTCGGGAAATCGAGGACCAGAGGACACAGGTTTAAGGTGAAGGAGAAAAGATTTAATAGGAATCCGAGAGGTAACTTTTTCACACAGAGGGTGGTGGGTGTATGGAACAAGCTGCCAGAGGAGGTCGTTGAGGCTGGGACTATCCCATCGTTTAAGAAACAGTTGGACAGGTACATGGATAGGACAGGTTTGGAGGGATATGGACCAAGCGCAGGCAAGTGGGACTAGTGTAGCTGGGACATTGTTGGCCGGTGTGGGCGAGTTGGGCCGAAGGGCCTGTTTCCACACTGTATTAATCTATGTCTCTATGACTCTACACTCAACAATTATCTACTATAAGTAAGACATTCATTACTTTTTTTATCAACTGCCCACCTCTACGGCCAATTCTTAGCAAGGATATCATGGCTGAATGTTCATCAATCTCTTCACAGGTTTACAGGGACCAATTAACCTGCAAACCCGCACGTCTTTGGGATGTGGGAGGAAACCGGAGCACCCGGAGGAAAGCAATATGGTCCTTCACACCGGGTTTCTGTGGTGTTCGAGCCGTCGAATCTATTCAAGAAGGAGAGAGGTCAAGACAGCCATCAAGACCTTTAGGGAGAGAGCAGGAATGTGGGCTTGAGAAAGGAGATTCACAATGAAGGCATCTAATCGAGGGGCAATCTTTGAAGTTTAAATTACTACCCCAGGCTACATATGGTGAGAGGGGAAAGATTGTGAGCAATCTGAGGAAGGATGTGCTGGCTCTGGAGAGGGTCCAGAGGAGGTTTACAAGAATGATTCCAGTGATGAGTGGGTTAACATATGATGAGCGTTTGTCGGCACTGGGCCTGTACTGGCTGGAGTTTAGAAGAATGAGGGGGGATCTCATTGAAACGTACAGAATAGTGAAAGGCTTGGATAGAGTGGATGTGTAGAGGATGTTTCCACTAGTGGGAGAGTCTAGGACCAGAGGTCACAGTCTCAGAATTAAAGGACGTTCTTTTAGGAAGGAGATGAGGAGGAATTTCTTTACTCAGAGGGTGGTGAATCTGTGGGATTCATTGCCACAGAAGGCTGTGGAGGCCACAAGTCAATGGATATTTTTAAGGCAGGGATAGATAGATTCTTGATTAGTACCGGGGTCAGGGGTTATGGGGAGGAGAATGGGGTTAGGAGGGAGAGATAGATCAGCCATGATTAAATGGCGGAGTAGATTTTATGGGCTAATTCTACTCATATCACATCATAAGATTTAATCTGAGGAGCAGGTTTTTCCACACATGAGGTGGTGTGTGTACGGAATGAGCTTCTGGAGGGAGTTGTTGAGGCAGATACTATGGCATTTAAACGCCATTTGAACAGGTACATGGAACAGGAACGGGTTCGAGGGAGGTGGGCCAAATACGGACAGGTGGGACATCATCGACGGTCACTCGAAACGAGTATGACTGTCCTCTCATGGAGGACGCCTGTGCGTGACTTTGTTTAACGTGGGGAGACTGGTGCACAGACAGCCACCCCACGTGGGGTCCTTGACAGATCTGGGTCAGGATTCAGTGGCATGGAGTCCAAGACGACCGGAGACCCTTTTCTGCTGCAGCCTTCATCCGTCTGCCTTCCCAGCCGTTGTGACGCTCCACTAAGGTCAGCCATCGACCTCCGCCTGTTCCACTGTTGAGGTCTTGGTTGGATTGGCTCTTTGTCAGAGACCTCCCCCTCGACCTTACCGCCATGGGTGGCCCTACCAGGAGCATCGCTCCAGACAGCATCGCTCTCAGGATCTCAGGTCCACACAAGCTTCTCCACCACGACAAGGTGACAACCCACAGAGAAGCCTTTGGGACTAGTCCCACCTGCCTGCGTTTGGCCCATATCCCTCTAAACCTATCCTATCCATGTACCTATCTAAATGTCTCTTAAACGTTGGAGTAGTCCCTGCCTCAACTACTTCCCCCTTGTGTGAAAAAGTTGCCCTTCAGATTCCTAAATCGTTTCGCCTTCAACTTAAACCTATGTCCTCTGGTCCTCGATTCACCTACTCTGGGCAAGAGACTCTGTGCATCTACCCGATCTATTCCTCTCATGATTTTATACACCTCTTCCTACAGCTTAGACCCTCTAGCCCGGGCAACATCCTCGTAAATCTTCTCTGTACCCTCTCCATCTTGGATCCGACGGGCCATGTTTTAATTCTACACTACTCTAGTATTGTGTACAGTACTGGAGTATTGTGTGCAGTTTTGGTCTCCTAATTTGAGAAAGGACTTCCTTGTGATTGAGGCAGTGCAGCGTAGGTTCACGAGATTGATCCCTGGGATGGCGGGACTGTCATATGAGGAAAGATTGAAAAGGCTGGGCTTGTATTCACTGGAGTTTAGAAGGATGAGGGGGCATCTTATAGAAACATATAAAATTATAAAAGGACTGGGCAAGCTAGATGCAGGAAAAATGTTCCCAACGTGGGGCGAGTCCAGAACCAGGGGCCACAGTCTTAGAATATAGGGGAGGCCATTTCAGACTGAGGTGAGAAAAACCGTTTTCACCCAGAGAGTTGTGAATTTGTGGAATCCCCTGCCACAGAGGGCAGTGGAGGCCAAATTACAGGATGGATTTAAAAGAGAGTTAGATAGAGCTCTAGGGGCTAGTGGAATCAAGGGATATGGGGAGAAGGCAGGCACGGGTAATTGATAGGGGACGATCAGCCATGATCACAATGAATGGCGGTGCTGACTCGAAGGAAAACTCAGCGGGTGCAGCAGCATCTATGGAGCGAAGGAAATAGGCAACATTTCGGGCCGAAACCCTTCTTCAGACTCAAATAAAGAAGAGTCTGAAGAAGGGTTTCGTCCCGAAACGTTGCCTATTTCCTTCGCTCCATAGATGCTGCTGCACCCGCTGAGTTTCTCCAGCACTTTTGTCTACTTTCATCATTTCTAGTATTTTTCTCGGCCACCTCAACCTCCTGCTATTTTTTTTCTTTTTGACTCTTCACAATTCGTTTAACTTTCAGCGAGATGTTACCCACTTTTGTTGAAAGTAAAGGGCGGCACGGTGGCGCAGCGGTAGAGTTGTTGCCTTTACAGCTCTTTCAGCGCCTGAGACCCGGGTTCGATACCGACCACGGGTGCTTGTCTGTACAGAATTTGTACGTTCTCCCCGTGACCACATGGGTTTTCCCCGAGATCTTCGGATTCCTCCCACACTCCAAAGACGTACAGGTTTGTCGGTTAATTAGCTTGGTGTGAATGTAAATTGCCTCAGTGTGTGTAGGATAGTGTTAATGTGCGGGGATCGCTGGTCGGCCTCGGACCCGGTGGGCCGAATGGCCTGTTTCTGCGCTGTATCCTTAAACTAAACTAAAAACTTTATTTGTTTTAAGAAAATATGTAGTGTTCATATCAAACAGGGCTCTGCCTCAGTAGTCAAAGCCATTATAAAAACATGCTTAATAGTTGCTATATCGTCAAGCTCAATTGATGATGCAATATTGGATTTCAATCTACATTAACTTTTCTTCAAAGTGATGGTAATAAAATAAATATCAAACAATGGAACAGCAACCCTTTCACTACCAGCTTCCGAAGTGTCAGTTATGTACAACAAAACTTAATTATTCTTTCATAATGTACATAGAACATAAAACATAGCACATGAACAGGCCCTTCAGCCCAAAACATCCATGCCCAACACAAGACCAACTCTTATCTGCCTGCACTTGGAGAGGAGAGCTCTTCAGCGGGTCGTCCACAGAGCACAGAAGATAATTGGGACACAGCTACCAGCCTTGGAGGGCATCTACAATACACGGTGCCTCGGGAAGACCATCAGCATTCATAAAGACTCCTCACACCCTTGCAATAGTCTGTTCGAACTCCTACCTTCTGGCAGACGTTACAAGGCCTTCTACGCCCGTACCTCCAGACTTAGGAACAGCTTCATCCCCAGAGCTATCGCTGCTCTGAACCGGCCCTGCTGAGTGCCCCCTCACCCCCCCATGAACTGTCTCCCTCGGATGGTCACGTCGCACATCGACCCGGCACTGACACATTTGCACTTTATACTGTTTTACTGGGGGGTTTTAAAACATCACCCATCATTTTACTCCAGAGATGTTGCCCGACCTTCTGAGTCACTCCAGCACTTTGTGTCTGTCTAAGGTTTAGAGGGATATGGGCCGAATGCAGACAAATGGGACTAGCTTAGATGGTGCATGTTAGCCGGCATGGAGGAGTTGGGCCGAAGGGCCTGTTTCCGTGCTGTACGAGTGTGTGACTGTATCGTCATGAGTGCAAGCCTCGCCTGATCTCGTGCTGGATGAAGACGGTAAATCAGCCACTTGCATCTGCTCAGCGTGAGCGAGATTCGAGAAGGGTTGACGTGAACTCTTCCTCATTCATTGGGCGATAGCTTTGAGAACGGAGGTCGCTGGAGTTCGTGGCTGAATAAATGATGTGAGCAGCAGTTGTTGAGGTGAGCTGGGATGCCTTCATTGAATCAATGATGCTGACGACTATTTATAAAACCCTGCTGTACATATGACGATTGTCTACGCCTGCTTGCACCCAGCATAGAAACATAGAAACATAGAAAATAGGTGCAGGAGGAGGCCATTCGGGCCTTCGAGCCAGCACCGCCATTCATTGTGATCATGGCTGATTCAAATACCCATTCAAATACCCGTGCCTGCCTTCTCCCCATATCCCTTGACTCCACTAGCCCCTAGAACTCTATCTAAAGGCTCTGTCTTACCTGTTTGCGGTCATCGGCGGTGAAGCGCGGCGTCGCCGGTAGCGGGGACCGCACGGCAACGGCGAGAGCGCCGAGCCTATCCACGGGAGCGCCGCACGGATGCTGCGCGGGGGCCGAGTGTTTCAAATACGGCTGGTTCCACGTGCTTGCGGTAAGTTAAAAAAAGGGGCTGGGCCGACTGCGATGACGTCGGCCCGACGCACGTGACTCACTAGCGGCGGCTGTGGCGGCGGCCGTCCTGATCGCGGCGCTGTAGCGGTGGCTGTGCCTGCGGCCGTGCAGCACACGTGCCTCACTGGCGGTGGCACGTGCCTCACTGGCGGAGGCTGTGGCAGTGGAGGTTTGACGCATGGCGCTCGAGCCACACTGGCGGCGGCCCGTGCGGGTGGCCGTGCCGCACTCGTGCATCACTGGTGGAGGTTGTGCGGTAAGTATATAGTTTTAAACAGTGTAGGTTTTATTTTAGCACCGTGCGGTGTTGGGAACACCGCCGCACGGCCCCGGAATTGTACGTTCTCACGAGTGCGCGGTCTATGGCGGCAGATTCTTCCCGTTTCGCCGCCAATGACCGCAGACTCGTGAGACAGGCCTTTAACTCTCTCTTAAATCCATCCAGTGACTTGGCCTCCACTGCCCTCTGTGGCAGGGAATGGTCTTCCTCGCCCCCCTCCATGTTTAGTTTAGTCAAGAGTCAAGAGAGGTTTATTGTCATGTGTCCCTGATAGGACAATTAAATTCTTGCTTGCTGCAGCACAACAGAGTATTTTAAACATAAATACAGAACAGTCCAGTGTGTCTATAGTTCAGCGTGTCTATAGACCATATATATACATAAATAAACAGATAAGGTGCAATAGGCTGTTGTAGTTCAGAGTTTGTTTGATGTTGTATTTAATAGCCTGATGGCTGTGGGGAAGCAGCTGTTCCTGAACCTGGACGTTCCAGATTTCAAGCTCCTGTACCTTCTTCCTGATGGCAGTGGTGAGATGAGTGTGTGGCCAGGATGGTGTGGGTCCTTGATGATGCTGGCAGCCTTTTTGAGGCAGCGACTGCGATAGATCCCTTCGATGGTGGGGAGGTCAGAGGCGGTGATGGACTGGGCAGTGGTCACAACTTTCTGCATTCTTTTCCGCTCCTGGATGTTCAAGTTGCCGAACCAGGCCACGATGTAACCAGTCGGTTTAGTTTAGTTTCGAGATATTCGTATGGCTGTATGGTAACTTGTAAAGAGTCTATAACGAGGCATCGTTACTTTACTATCTTTATTCATACTGGAGCATTACATATTGCACTAGCTGTACGTGGTCTGTCACAGGAACTAGAGAGCGATCTGTGGGTGGGGAGGTTGTAGTTATACTTGTGATATGGGGAGTGGTTAGTAGGTATGAGGTCACTATGTTAAAGGCACATGCATATATCATCTACATCCTTCCCCTTCGAAACGACAGGCAAATACAATGGTGACAGGGCGACCACGGCTCATGCGCTAGGACAGTTAAACAAAATCGCCATAGCGGACAGGCGGTTTGACAAGACGTCCCGACCGGGTTCGCATCTCGCCATCCTCCCTTCCGGCAGGAGGAAGAGGCACCGATGGGGGCAGACGAACCTGAAAGGGGGAAACGGGAGGAGACGGAGGAGACCGCGGCACCAAACCCGGAGGTGATGCGGGATCAGGAGCGGGCAGAGCGCGGCAGGCGAGCGAGGACTAGTCGGAGCAGGGTGGGACGGAAGGAGTTGAGGAGGTGGAGAACGTTGCATGTTAGGAAGGACGGGCAGATCAACGCCCGGACGCGAAGTCGGCAGTGGGGGAGCAAACGGATCCGCGGCAGGAGGACGCGGCTCGTTGACGAGCCGAAGGTGCTGGCGGGACCGA
The DNA here is from genome assembly GCA_038087875.1 of Malacoraja senta. Taxonomy (NCBI): domain Eukaryota; kingdom Metazoa; phylum Chordata; class Chondrichthyes; order Rajiformes; family Rajidae; genus Malacoraja; species Malacoraja senta. Next base: position 80,480,117 of record CM075981.1, on the reverse strand, counting down.
CGGTAAATGGCTCCCGCATGGTCGACGAGATAGGACCTGGGCGACCCAGCTGAGCCGACGACAGTAGCGAGCTTGGAGTGACCGGAAGTGGTCTGCATACGGACAACTTGACCGGGGAAGAGGCGCGGCAGCGGGTGGCAGGACCTGTCATGGGAACGCTTTTGGACATCGTGCCTGAAGGCAATGCGTTTCTGAACCGCCGCAGGTGGGAGGACGGAGGGTATGAGGGAGCGCTGGGCCACCGGGAGCGGGAGCCTGGTAGCGCGAGACATGAGCCGCTGAGCAGGGGAACCCATGGCAGAGTCGCGAGAAATGTTGCGGAGGTTGAGGAGGGCCAGATGGAAGTCGGAGTTAATGCCACCACACTGTTCCAGCAGGTGCTTCGCGCTGCGGACGGCACGCTCGGCCAGACCGTTGCTTTGCGGGTACTCCGGGCTGCTGGTGAAATGGCGGAAGTTCCATCTGGAAGCGAACGCTTTAAACTCGGCGCTCGTGAACTGGCTGCCATTGTCCGACTGCAGGCTTGCCGGGGGGCCAAAAGTGCCAAAATGAGGGTATAACCTGTCGATGATGGCCGAAGAGGTTAGGGAGTGCAGCCGGTCGACCACAAACCAGCTGGAGTAGGAGTCAACGAGAACCAGGAAGTGTTTGCCTCGCCACTCGAAAATGTCGGCGGCAAGCGCCATCCAGGGCAGTTCGGGCGCGGGCTGCTGCAGAAGCGGCTGACGCTGCTGGTGGGGGGCGCGGCTGTTGCAGGTGGAACACGAGGAGACCCTCTCCCGGATGTATTGGGCCATACCCGGCCAATAGAACTGGCTCCGGGCGAGAGACACGGTGGCTTCGGCCCCAGGATGACCGCGGTGAGCGACTTGAAAATAGTGGTCGTGCAGCGCCGCGGGCACCACCGCCGTCGTGTAGTACGAGCTCATCACGGACCAGGAAGTAGGGCACGGCACCAGCCGGCAGTGCGGAACGACGGTCGGGCCAGCCCCGCTGGATGACGGCAGACAGCTGTTGCAGGGCAGGGTCATTGGTAGTGTGTTCAACCAGGGACTTCATCTGCTGTGAGGGGACGATGTTCACTTGGAGCACCATTAGATCAGACATCTCATATGGGTGGCGAACGGTGGACGACAGCGGGGCGCGAGACAACGTGTCGGCCACGAACATGTCCTTGCCCTTACGATAAACCACCTTGAACGTGAAGCGCTGGAGCTGCAGCATCATGCGCTGCAGGCGTGATGAGGCCACATGGATCGACTTGTTGAGGATGGTGACAAGTGGCTGATGGTCAGTTTCAACGGTGAAAGTGTTGCCCAGGATGTAGTCTCTGAATTTGGAGCAGGCAAACACGACGGCCAGTAGCTCCTTCTCAATCTGCGCGTAGTGCTGTTCGGTGACGGTCATGGTGCGGGATGCGAAGGAGACAGGCAACTGTAGGCCGTCATGGACCTGGAGACAGGCGGCACCGAGTCCGAACTGAGAGGCGTCGCAGGTGAGGACAATGGGACGCTGCAGGTCAAAAAACTTGAGTGTGGGGGTGCTGATTAGCTTGGACTTAAGAATGTCGAATGCTTTCTGATGGTGGGGGAACCAAGCCCAGGACGTGTCCTTTTTTATCAAATCCCTCAGGGGAGCGCTGAGCTCGCTGAGGTCGGGGATGAACTTCCCCAGGTAGTTTACCAAGCCCAGGAAGCGTTGTAGGCCTGCCACATTGGTAGGAGGGGGCATCCCTGAAATGGCAGCCGTTTTTTGCGGGTCAGGCTTTAACCCCTCGGCGGTGAATACATGTCCAACGTAGGTGACCTCGGGGACGCGGAATCGGCACTTCTAGGGGTTCAGCTTCAAGTTGATTTGCCTGGCCCGGTCCAGGATCAGGCGGAGGTTGACATCGTGTTCGGCAACGTCCTTACCGTAAACGAGGATGTCGTCAACAATTATGGCGCAAGGTAGACCTGAAAACAACTGCTCCATTGTCCGCTGGAATACCTCGCTGGCAGAGTTGATTCCGAATGGCATTCGGAGAAACCAAAACCTTCCGTAGGGGGTGGCGAAAGTTGTCAAAATGGACGACTGCTCGTCCAGTGGTATCTGCCAGAAGGAGCTTTTGGCATCGAGGACAGAAAAAACCGTTGCCGGACCAACCTGTGCAGCGACTTCTTCTACCGTTCTCATAGGGTAGTGAGGGCGTCTAATGGCCAGGTTGAGGTCTTTGGGGTTGATGCAGATGCGTATCTCGCTCTTGTCCTTTTTAGCAGCAACAACCATGGAAGAGACCCAGCTGGTGGGGTCGATGACCGCCTTTAGGATGCCCATTTGTACCATACTGTGTAGTGTCGACTACACTTTGTCCTTCATGGCGAAGGAGACACGGTGAGGTGCATTGACCACTGGATCGACCTTACGGTCCACTACAATCTTGTAGCTGCAGGGTAGTTTGCCTAGCTCATCATCAAAGCGGTCGGGATAATCAGCCAGCGGGTCCATGAGGGCATGCGCCTGGTGGATGTCACGGTGGAAGGATGCCGAGAGGTCTCTAGTATCTTACAGCGTAGCGTGGCCTTGCCCACAGGAGTAAGAATCCCCCCCCCCCGTAGGCATGCAAGGTTGAGTTCTGAGAAAAAATCTGCTCATTAGTCCTTATCTGTTTGAAGAGAGATGTTGACATAACGTTCGCAACCGCCCCCGTGTCAATCTTAGCAGTGAAGGTCGAGTTGTTCACAGTGACTCGCACAGAAGGGTCCGTTATCATAGCAGGTGTGCCCAACACAGTATACAAGCTGTTCTCCCCCTGAGAGGAGTCGGATTCAGAAACAGACTGTTCGTCGAAGTAGCACTGGGAGCTGAGCTCACTATCAGTTTGTGGAAGGTTGTTTAAATTTCCACTCCGAGCAGCGACAGGCTTCCCACGGGAGCGACAGGCCGCAGCGAAATGGTTCAATTTCTTGCAGACATTGCACGTTTTACCCAAGGCAGGGCACACATTGTATTGATGAGTGGTGAAGTTGCAATTAGGGCACCTTTGCCGGGCACCTCCCCCGGGAGCAGTACCGAACCCCGGGGCACGTCCCCCTTGAGCAGCGAGCGACCCCGGGGGCCGCAACCGGGGCGTGTTCATCAGATGACTGGAAGTGCTGGCAAAGTTAATCGCCTGTTCAGCCGGTGACACTGCCGAGGTGACAGCTTCAGCTAAGCGAGTGGCGTGCATCGCATCGTTGAAAGTCAGATCGGGCTTGCGCAGAAGTTCGGCCCTGAGCTTATCATCGCGGAGACCGTAAACCAAAAGGTCCCTGATAATCTCATCGGGGGTCCACGTGTGGAGGCGGCAGCGCCTGGCCAGGTGTCGCAGCGCAGAGACATAGTTCTCAGCAGATTCCCCAGGGAGCTGACGCCGCGCAAACAGTTTAAAACGTTCTAAGATGCAGTTTGTTGGAATATCACAAATAGCATTAAACTTAGCCACCAGACATACCGGGTCCCGAGCAGATTCTCCATCAGCGTAAACGAAGAAGTCAGAGCGAGTCAGGGCCTCGGGACCAGCCAAGTTGAGAAGCAGAGAGGCTTTGAGATCAGCGGTGGCGGCAGGATGAGCGATCGTGACATAGTGTTCAAAGTCACGTTTGAATACGTCCCATCGAAGGGCGATGTCCAAATCAAAAACGAGCACATCAGGCTTACGGGCAGAAGAGGCCATGACAAAGAAATAGGAGGGCGGGGGAAACAAAAAACTGGGACAAAATTAAATGATAAACCGATAGACAGGAGGCGCAAGGTAAGTGGTTTGACACCATGTAAAGTATCTATAACGAGGCATCGTTACTTTACTATCTTTATTCATACTGGAGCATTACACATTGCACTAGCTGTACGTGGTCTGTCACAGGAACTAGAGAGCGATCTGTGGGTGGGGAGGTTGTAGTTATACTTGTGATATGGGGAGTGGTTAGTAGGTATGAGGTCACTATGTTAAAGGCACATGCATATCTCATCTACACTGTACCAATTGGTGCACGTGACAATAAATGTGAACTTGAACTTGAGATCCGGCGCGGAAACAGGCCCTTCGGCCCATCGAGTCCGTGCCGACCAGCGATCCCCGCACACTAACACCATCCTACACCCACTGGGGACAATTTACACTTCACACCAAGCCAGTTAACCTACAAACCTGTGACTAAAGAAGGGTCTCGACCCAAAACATTACCCATTCCTTCTGTCCAGGGATGCTGCCTGTCCCGCTGAGTTACTCCAGCATTTTGTGTCTAAATGCTGCCTGTCCCCTTCAACCTACAGACCTGCACGTCTTTGGAGTGTGGGAGGAAACCGAAGTTCTTGGAGAAAACCCACGCGGGTCACAGGGAAGAACGTGCAAACTCCGTACAGGCAGCACCCGTAGTCAGGATGAAACCCAGGTCTCCGGTGCTGCATTCGCTGTAAGGCAGCAACTCTACCGCTGCGCCATCATGACTGCCCTGCGTATGGATGTGTCCGTGAGAGGGGAAGGCAGCGCGTATCTCTGAAGATCTCTCCTGGTCCGAGAACACTGATGCCATTATTAAGAAAGCACATCAGTGCCTCAACTTCCTGAGAAGATTACGGAGAGTCAAGGAGGACTCTCTCTAACTTCTACAGGTGCACAGTAGTGAGCATGCTGACCGTTTGCATCGTGGCTTGGTTCGGCAACTTGAGCGCCCTGGAGAGGAAAAGACTACAAAAAGTAGTAAACACTGCCCAGTCCATCATCGGCTCTGACCTCCCTTCCATCGAGGGGATCTATCGCAGTCGCTGCCTCAAAAAGGCTGGCAGCATCATCAAGGACCCACACCATCCTGGCCACACACTCATCTCCCCGCTACCTTCAGGTAGAAGGTACAGGAGCCTGAAGACTGCAACGACCAGGTTCAGGAATAGCTACTTCCCCACAGCCATAGAAACATAGAAACATAGAAAGTAGGTGCGAGAGTAGACCACCAGGCCCATCGAGCCCGCACCGCCATTCGCTCATGGCTGAACACTAAACAGACACCCTTACCCACAAACAGTAGACACAAGACACAGAACACAAGACACTACCCTCCCCTTTTTATCGCTATCACCCCTCTCCACCCCAAGAACCGCGTGATCTCCTGGGGGAGGCAAAAAAACGGATAAAAACCCAGGTCCAATTCGGGAAAAAAATCCGGGAAATTCCTCTCCGACCCCAATCCAGGCGATCGACACTTGTCCAGGAGATCACTCAGGTCTTACTATACTAACCATACCTAGGTCCATATCCCTGCCCTCTCCCCGTAGCCCCTTATCCCCTTGGCAGCTAAAAAAACATCTATTTTAGACTTAAATATATTTAATGTTTCTGCTTCCACTGCTCCCTGGGGCAGTGAATTCCATAAATTAACCACCCTCTGGGTGAAGAAGTTCTTCCTCATCTCAGTTTTAAAAGAGCCCCCTCTTATTCTACAACTATGTCCCCTAGTTCTAGTTTCCCCGATCATTGGGAACATCCTCGGTGCATCCACCCGATCAAGGCCCCTCACGATCTTATATGTTTAAAGGCTATTAAACTCGGCTCGGACAAAACTCTGAACATTAATAGCCCATTATCTGTTATTTGCACTTTATCAGTTTATTTATTCATGTGTGTATATATTTATATAATGGTATATGGACACACTGATCTGTTTTGTAGTCAATGCCTACTATGTTCTGTTGTGCTGAAGCAAAGCAAGAATTTCATTGTCCTATCAGGGACACATGACAATAAACTCTCTTGAACTTGAACTTGTATGATTCATGGGGACTGCACGATACCTGACTTGTTTACGTGCAACTGGGCAGATGATTTGTTCGTGTGGAAGGCTGGAGAGGGGGGGAGGGGAGGGAGGGGGTGGAGGGGAGGTCTGGACAAAGTGGCAGCAGCAGGGGGAAGGGATTATAAAACCCGGAAGTGTCGTGCCTCACTCAGTCTCTGCGAGACGGAGGAAGCGAGAGGGTCACGGCTCTCTGAGCGGGGAATAACACCGAACGCACGTCTACTCCACGGTGAGTCCCCTCGATGTGGTTTTCAGAAAATGTGTTTTGTTGGCTTGCAAAGTGTTTGCCCAATTGGCTTGGCTTTTAAAGGGCTTTCAGGTCTGAATCGTGAAATGTTCACAGTTCTTAAGGGATTGATTGGACAGGCTAGATGCAGGTAAAATGTTGGGGGAGTCCAGAACCAGGGGTCACACAGTTTAAGAATAAGGGGTAGGCCGTTTAGGACTGAGGTGAGGAAAAACCCTTTTTTCACCCAGAGAGTTTTGAATCTGTGGAATTCTCTGCCACAGAAGACAGTGGAGGACAATTCACCGGATGTATTCAAGAGAGAATTAGATTTAGCTCTAAGGGCTAACGGAATCAAGGTATGTGGGGGAGAAAGCAGGAAAGGGGTGCTGATTTTGGGTGATCAGCCATGATCATATTGAATGGCGGTGCTGGCTCAAGGGGCCGAATGGCCTACTCCTGCACCTATTCTCTATGTTCGGCCGTGATGCCTCACCTCACCTCGCGGGACACCGACACACGGTGACTGAGCCTCCAACGACCATCTCAGCCGGGTGGCACAGCGGTAGAGTTGCTGCCTCACAGCGCCAGAGACCCGGGTTCGATCCCGACTGCGGGTGCTGTCTGTGTGGAGTCGGAACGATCCCTCTGTGACCGCGTGGGTTTTCTCCGGGTGTTCCGGTTTCCTCTCATATCCCAAAGACGTTCAGGTTTATAGGTTAATTAGCTTTGGTAAAATTGTAAATTTGTCGCTAGTGTATAGGATAGTGCTAGTATACGGTGTGCTGGTTGGTGGGCTGAAGGGCCTGTTTCCGCACTCTATCACTAAAGTCTAAAGCTAAATGAAGCCAGCACTGTCAGTGAACACAAACTAGTTGACTAAATGACAAGATGACAATAACCATTGCTTGGAATCAAAACATACCCTGAATCAGGATACGTTATGTCCAACCATGCAGATAAATGGCAGATGGAGGTCAATCCAACTTCAGGGCAGGTAGAGCTGCTGCCCCACAGCGCAGGAGATCTGAATTTGATCCTGACCTTGTGTGCTGTCTGTCTGGGGTTTGCATGTTCTCCCTGCGACCGCATGGATCTCCTCTGGATTCACATCAAAGCAATGGCCAAGAAATCACACCAAGGCCTCTACTTCCCTGGAAGGCATCGGAAGTTCAGCATGTCCCCAACAATCCGCACCAACTTCTGCAGTTGCGCTGTAGAAAGCATTTGATTTGAGGACAGCTCCATCCAAGGCCAACCAAGGTGCAGCCCAGACCGTTTCATGTTTAATGTTTAATGTCCATTAATGTTTAAGAAACATAGAAATATAGATACATAGAAAATAGGTGCAGGAGTAGGCCATTCGGCCCTTCGAGCCTGCACCGCCATTCAATATGATCATGGCTGATCATCCAACTCAGTATCCCGTACCTGCCTTCTCTCCATACCACCTGATCCCTTTAGCCACAAGGGCCACATCTAACTCCCTCTTAAATATAGCCAATGAACTGGCCTCAACTACCCTCTGTGGCAGAGAATTCCACAGATTCACCACTCTCTGTGTGAAAAATGTTTTTCTCATCTCGGTCCTAATAGATTTCCCCTTTATCCTTAAACTGTGACCCCTTGTCCTGGACTTCCCCAACATCGGGAACAATCAGAGCCCCCACACACCCACAATATGGACTGTTTACTCTGCTGAACTCTGGGAGGAGGTACCGCAGCATGAAGAGCGGGACAACCAGGTTCTGCAACAGCTTCATCCCCCAGGCCATAAGACTATTGAACTCACAATCAAACCGATGCTAGAACTTTCTTATACATTGCCACTTTTAAAAACTTTCCTTTTTATGGACACACTAAGCACTTTTACTGAAGGCCTGATATAAAGGTTATATTCTGCTGCTACTTTGAAGAGTCAATGTAATGAAATTTCGTTCAATGTGCACTGTGTCTGTGTGTATACCTGAATGACAATTAAAGTTATATTAAAAAAAAAAAAAAAAAAAAATTTAAAAATCTTCCTGCATCTAGCCTGTCCAACACCTTAAGAATTGTGTAAGTTTCTATAAGATCCCCCCTCAATCTTCTAAATTCTAGCGAGTACAAGCCGAGTCTATCTAGTCTTTCTTCATATGAAAGTCCCGCCATCCCAGGAATCAGTCTGGTGAACCTTCTCTGTACTCCCTCTATGGCAAGAATGTCTTTCCTCAGATTTGGAGACCAAAACTGTACGCAATACTCCAGGTGTGGTCTCACCTGGAGTATTGCGTACAGAACTGCAGATGATGGAAAAATCGAAGGTAGACAGAAAAATGCTGGAGAAACCCAGCGGGTGAGACAGCATCTATGGAGAGACGTTTCGGGTCTGAAGAAGGGTCCCGACCCGAAACGTCGCCAACTCATTCTCTCCATAGATGCTGCCTCACCCGCTGAGTTTCTCCAGCATTTTTGTGTCTACCTCCCTTCCATTAACTCCATCTACACCTCACGCTGCCTCGGCAAGGCCAGCAGCATCATCACGGATGAGTCGCAGCCCGGCCACTCCCTCTTCTCCCCTCTCCCATCAGGCAAGAGGTACAGAAGTGTGAAAACACATAGAGTACCAGCAGATTCAGGCAACTGAACCGTCCTCTCACCAGCCAGAGAGTGGTCCTGACCTCACAGGAGACCTTTGAACTGTCTTTAATCATCACCTTCTCCATCATGGTCTGGTTTGGCTCGGCCACCAAGCACCACACCTGGAGGCTGCAGCGAATCGTCCGATCAGCAGAGAAGGTTATTGGCTGCAACCTTCCCTCCATTGATGAACTGTACACTGCAAGGGCCAGGAAGCGAGCGGGCAAGATCATCTCTGACCCCTCTCACCCTGGCCACAAACTCTTTGAATCACTTCCCTCTGGAAGGCGACTCCGGACTGTCAAAGCTGCCACAGCCAGACATAAAAACTGTTTTTATCCACGAGTAGTTGCTCTACTCAACAGCCAAAAATCTGTAGCCTCCCTTTGATCTGGTATTTTGTTGGTTCACATGCTTGATCAACGGTGTTTTATCATTAATGTTTTATTATTATTAATGTTTAGTGTTTTCTGAGTCATTCGTAACTGTCACTGTATGTCATGTTGTTACTTGTGGGCGGAGCACCAAGGCAAATTCCTTGTATGTGAATACTTGGCCAATAAACTTACTTACTTACTCGGACAATATCGGACTTTATCTTGCACTTAATAATATACCTGTATCTGTGGTCGATGATCACGACTCCTCCACATCACCAATCTTTGATCCATAATCAATACATCAAAGATAGGACTAATGGGCAAGAATAATGAAGATTATTTGAAAATGTGCAACCTTCCCTCTGTGGAAGGCAATAAATCTGAGCTGGAGTGATTCACATTGTTGCAATAATGATTCAACTCTGGAGGGAGACCATTATACTTTATGCAAAGTTTATACTGTCAAGATTCATAAGATGCTTTGGCATTCTCCGTAACACATTTGTATTCAAAGTAAATGCATTTTCCCTCGGTTTATTAGCCTCTGTATAGCATTACCTATTGATAATGTATAAGCTGTTGAAATAAATAACGTAACAATATATTTGACTCTGAATCATTCAGAGTGTAAACTCAACTGGATAAAAGCAGACATGATGCTTTCTTCCTTAATGGGTAGAGCTGAGAATCTAACCCAGGACTCACTTCAGACAAAAACGAATCTTCAGAGTGCATTGTCACTGCTATTTAACCATGCCATTGTGGTCTCTTCAGAGCCAGCCACGCTGAGAAGGGAATTGGAAGAATCTTGTCTTCCAGTAATCCAGTAAGGGGCGGCACGGTGGCGCAGCGGTAGAGTTGCTGCCTCACTGCACCAGAGATCCAGGTTCGATCCTGACCTCGGGTGCTGTCCGTACGGAGTTTGTACATTCTCTTTCTGACCCGCGTGGGTTTCCTCCGGATGCTCCGGTTTCCTCCCACACTCCAAAGACGCACAGGTTTGCGGGTTAATTGGCTTCGGTAAAAATTGTAAAATTGTCCCTAGTGTGTAGGACGGTGCTAGTGTGCGGGGATCGCTGGTCGGCGCGGACTGGGGGAGCTGTATTTAGAGAAACGGAGTGGAAACAGGCCCTTCAGCCCACCGAGTCCATGCTGACCAATTCACACCAGTTCTGATATTCCATTTTCTCATCCGCTCCCAACACACTTGGGGGCAATTAACTTACAAACCCGCACATCTTTGGGAAGTGGGAAGAAAACGAAGCACCCGGAGGAAACCCGCGCGGTCACAGGGAGGACGTGCAAACTCCACATAGACAGCGCCCATGAACCCGGATCTCCAGCGCGGTGAGGCTGCGCTGCTGGGAGATTGCGCACATCACAGGTCCTTTGGCCTTCGGTATTGGCGAGTATGCGCCATATTGGGAGGAAGCATATTATAGTGGGGATATTCCTTGTCCTCCCCTGCATTCCACTCGTGACCAAGATACTGACGGGCTTGGAAACAAAGAACAGCTTGTGACTGACCACATCAGTTTAGTTTCGTTTTTTTAGTTCAGAGATACAGCGGGGAAACAGGCCCTTCGGCCCACCGGGTCCGCGCCGACCAGCGATCCCCGCACACTAACACGATAATATCCCACACACACTAGGGACAATTTTACATTCACCAAGCCTGCTCGTCTTGGAGTGTGGGAGGAAACCGAAGATCTGGGAGAAAACCCACGCAGGTCACGGGGGGGGGAACGTACAAACTCCGCACAGACAGCATCCGTGGCCGGGATGGAACCCGGGTCTCCGGCGCTGCGAACGCTGTCAGGCAATATGGTGTTTATCAGGTTGTGGGAGATACCAAAGAAAAATAGTTGAACACTCGAGAGGAATGAGTGACAAGCTATTAAGAAATGAATTTTAAAAGCTGAAACAAAAAGTATAAACCAACTACGAGCACAAATATTTCAATTCTAATTAGTGCCGTGTAATCAATCTTAAGCAATCCACCAATCTGAAGTGGAGTTCATTAATTTTTGTTGCTGTTGGTGACGATTCACACTTGGGATAACAGTAATTGAAAACTCTTCTCATTATCAGAACTAAGCGCGCAGTGCCGTGTGTAGCAGCCTGGATCGTGCTGCCAGGGGTGGTGGTGGAGGCAGATACATTGGTGGTCTTCAAGAAGCTTTTGGCGTTTGCCACCAGGCTTCAAGATTCAAGATTCAAGAAGTTTATTGCCATGTCAACAAGTTGATAGGAATGTGTCTTGGTTCGCTCTCAGACAGATACAATTCAGTACAATACATCCACCACATACACCATAATAAATAATAAATAATACAGACAATATCGTACGAAGGACAATATATACAGGAAGGACAGTACCCAGCAGCGTCATGTTAAGCGTAGGTGCAAGTGCAAAAGAAAATGCAAAGTGATTAGTGCAAATTCAAATATCTGATGGCTTGGAGGTAGGTGCTGTCTCTGAAGCGAGATGTTTTACTTTTAATGCTTCTATATCTCCTTCCTGATGGGAGGAGATCAAGGAACGAGGCACTGATTTTGGATGATCAGCCATGATCATGAGGTGGGAGATTGCAACCTTCACGTGGTCCGCCCTGTTTCGATGAATGCAATCAACCTGGCGTGCACAATCAAGTAAGATCAAACAGAACAAGTTGTCCTACAGCTTGAGGCTGTGCACGCCACACGCAAGAAGAAGAAGCCATGATCATATTGAATGGCGGTGCTGGCTCGAAGGGCAGAATGGCCTACTCCCGCACCGATTTTCCATGTTTTCTATGTTTCTACGTTTTTGAACGGTCCTTCCATTGAAGACATCGGACTTTGTCTCTGGAACTTGGCGCGCTACGATGCCGAGAACTATGTTCTCATATCCCTCCATTCCCTGCATATCCATGTGCCAAGGTTTATGGATCGGAAGGAACTGGTTTAAACCGAAGATAGACCCAAAATGCTGGAGTAACACAGCGGGACAGGCGGCGTCTCTGCAGAGAACGAATGGGTGACGTTTCGGGTCGAGACGGGTCAGAAGGGTCTGATGAAGGGTCTCGACCCGAAACGTCACCCATTCCTTCTCTCCGTAGATGCTGCCTGTCCCACTGTGTTACGCCAGCATTCTGTGTCTGCCAAAGTGTATCGTTATGTTTGGAGTCATTATTGTTACGTGTACACTGAGGTGCAGCGAGAAGCTTTGTTGATGCTCTCCAATTATATCAGGTAATACTGTGCAAGGTAAAGCTAATCAAGAGCAACTCAAGTATAATGGGTGTAATAGGCAGTGGTGGCAGACGGATCCCGGGAGACGGCAGTGAAGCCTCGCCGGGCGGTGGAGCCTCGCCGGTCAACAGAGCCTCAGCCGGGAGATGGAGCCTTGTTGATAGGTGGAGCCTCAGACGCGCAGGAGGGGACCCAGCAGGGGTCGTGGCAGGAGGACGGGGTCGGGGTCGGCGGTTGACGACGGGCCACGTGGGGGTCGGGAGGTCGGGCCGCCGGGAACGAAGGAAGACCCGTCATGGGTGGACATCCGTGGGGGGGGGAGTAAGAACAAAGGGGGAACTCATGTGGGGGGAGGCAGGGGGTGGGGTGGTGTGGAGGGGGGGATTGGGGGGGGAGAACAAATGGGGACCTGGCGCGGGATACTTTGTAACTTCGTCAGCGCCCTTTATGTGGCGAGTATTTGCATACCCTGGACCCTGGGGACGCACGCAAAGAATTTCAGTGACTTGTCACGTCATAATATTTAAGGAACTGCAGATGCTGGAACAATCGAAGGTAGGCAAAAATGCTGGAGAAACTCAGCGAGTGAGGCAGCATCTATGGAGCGAAGGAAATAGGCAACGTTTCGGGCCGAAACCCTTCCGGGTTTCGGCCCAAAACGTTGTCTATTTCCTTCAGGGTTTCGGCCTGATGCTGCCTCACCCACTGAGTTTCTCCAGCATTTTTGTCACATCGCAATCATACTTCATAACAATAATCATACTTTATCGGCCAAGTAAGTTTTGCAACATACGAGGAATTTCATTTGCCGTACAGTCATACCAATAAAAAGCAACAGGACACACAAAATACAATTTAGCATAAACATCCACCACAGTGACTCCTCCACATTCCTCACTGTGATGGAAGGCGAAAAAAAGGTTCAATCTCTTCCCTTCTTTGTCCTCCAGCGGGCGGGGGGCCTCTAACCTTCTGTTGACGCGATTCATCGTCGGGGCGATCAAGCTCCTGCATCGGGCGGTGGGAATCTCAGCTCCCCCACGCGCCAATAATCCATTCAAGTCAAGTCAAGTCAATAGGGTTTATTGTCATGTGTCCCTTAGAATAAAGGGGAGGCCATTTAAGACTGAGGTGAGAAAAAACTTTTTCGCCCAGAGAGTTGTGAATTTGTGGAATTCCCTGCCACAGAGGGCAGTGGAGGCCAAGTCACTGGATGGATTTACGAGAGAGTTGGATAGAGCTCTAGGGGCTGGTGGAGTCAAGGGATATGGGGAGAAGGCAGGCACGGGTTATTGATTGGGGACGATCAGCCATGATCACAATAAATGGCGGTGCTGGCTCAAAGGGCCGAATGGACTCCTCCTGCACTTATTTTCTATGTTTCTATGTTTCTATGTTTCTATGTCCCAGATAGGACAAAGACATTCTTGCATTGCTGCAGCACAACAGGGTATTGCAGTCATAAATACAGATCAGATCAGTGTGTCCATACACCATAGAATAGTAAGATTAAACGAGAACTTACCACTTTGAAGTTTGATCTTTATTTTATGAGGAGTTACGTTGGTGATTACGTGAAGAAGACCCGTCAGGGCGCATGCGCGTCAATCTTCAAAGCAGCGGAATGAAATCACAGACAACACAATAATTGAAGTAACATATCAAGATGAGCAATATGAGAACTACCATATGACCTTTTTTATGAGAGAGGGTTGGGCGTGGCGGGCACGTAATCACCAACGTAACTCCTCATAAAATAAAGATCAAACTTCAAACTGGTAAGTTCTCGTTTAATCTTACTATTTTACTTCGGAGTCACGTGAGTGACTACGTGAAGGGTTCAAAGCTCTGTGATTTTACGCCGCAGATCCCAATCCCGGCCTCACTGCATTGATTGACTTTCGATGAGAAACAATCAATAATGCGTTAAACATGAAATGGTAATATCATGCAATAAAAATTGATTTGAATAATCAAAACAAACAGTAACCCGTCTATCCCAGAGGAACTAAACAGGACTTAATACTGAATTTGCAAACAGCCTCTCTCCGATCGGCGATCGACCGATGGTAAAAAAAATTGTTTTTAATAATTCATTTGACCACCCGGCACCTATAAAATATGGCCACTGTGAACATCCATCGTCCTAGCCGACGACATTGCTGCTGCTCCAGTGGAAATTGGATATATACACTTCAGTGTTAATACCTGCCTTAATCAACATTTGCTTTAAACCACCTTGAGATAGTCTGCACTGACACTCCCCTGTGTGGCTTCGTGTAACTGATAAACAATGCTGTTTCCACATTCCTTAAGATCTTTATAGCTTTAATATAATGAAAATAAATGTGCCATTACACAAACATGGATCAGTAGGTTATGCTGAAACACAATTTTAACAAACCTGTGACACCTGGCCTGCTCTGCTTAAGCAGTACGCAATTATATAACATAACATTCTCTTCAGCAACTTCCATCCTGTCTGGAAGTTTTTTCAAAATCTGCACTTGCTATGCTGAACCAATGCCAACAGCATAACCCCTTTCATGATTAGTTTGGCAAATTCAGAGACATGCCAGGAACCTACTGTCGAAGCATCTTGCGGACCTCACTTACATCCCAGATCGCCATATACCTGGGTTTAGGAGGTTTAGAGTTGAAATTCCTTTCATCAATCCAGCTATGATATGATGAAACTCAATAGGATCTTTCCTGACCCCATCCAACCCACAGGATGACAAAGCACTTAAAGCTGTATTAATGGTGCTATAACTGAGCCCCTCATCATCATAGAGGGTCAACAGGAACTCTAAAATATCCACAATACCTGTAGTATTATAGTCAATATTATTTTGTACACAATATTGCTCCCATTTTTTTACATAAGTAATATACCCCTTTTGAGTACTCTTTCTCCAGGCTACAGTGAGCATGTCCACCGTAAACCCAGACAGTCCTTGCTCCAGGTATGGCCTTCTTAAAAACCTGCAAATTAACAAGTCAATACAATTACATAACAGATGACTTTCCCGTGTTAGCGGATGCTCCAGTCAATTCCTACGCTTGGGAACCAGCAAAAAGAGGTTGGATCCCTAACTGTAACATCAAACGGAAACCATGCTTGATTCGGCCAATTAGGTATTACAAGCACCCCCAAAGTGGCATCCTGCTTGATTTCTTGCAGAAGGAAATATATATATATATATATATATATATATATATATATATATATATATATATATATATATATATATACCACCTCAATGTCAAAGTATTAATTGCAACTGCCACCTGGTCTGGTTCTCATGAAACCTATTTAGGCTGCTGATGGTTGACCTTGATGCAAAACAAATCGATATCTGGCATTCATATACAAGTACTATATTATTGAACACCTCCTTGTTGAACATTCAATCTATGTTGTCATGGAATGTTCGTGACTTGGCGTCTGCTACTATGTAGAATCTACCTGGTAGATAAAGAGCTGAAATATCTTTTCCAATGCACCAGGCCCAAATTTGATTAGCCAATCTGTCACAAAATACCGACTTGATTCCACCGATGTGATTAATATATATGCACTTGCGTTGTATTGTCAATCTGAAACTGAACATGTTAGAGCAATAAGCCTTGTCCTTAAAACTCTTAATAGTCCATGTCTGCAGAAACGATGCCTCTTGCTCAGTCCATCTGCCTCCACAGTTGAAACTCGTATCCGTGACACCCACCCGAGTGCACTGACATTCTTCTGCAACATCATGAAGGCTGGTCAAGCATTACCTTGCTATAACTCCTGGACACATGGTGAAACCATTGCAAATTAGCATAGTCTTTATTGATAACTGCATAGGTCTATTATAATGACCCGAATGTATCCTTAATGCCTCAATTAGCTTGATACACCTGTCAATTAGCTCTACCCTTTTTTCCCTGGGCAGAGTCACTTAATTGAATCAATTGTGACCCAAATAGTCAGGTGTTCATTTGGATTTCTCTGGATGGATCAGCAATCAGCGACTGAGCAGCAATTTTAGAGGCAAACGTCCACCGCTTACCCTCATGCATTCAGCATGGGGTCCCAGCACATAGCCATGTTTGGATTCCTGTTTGGAATTAATCCATACTAACCTTAGACACTCTTTTAGAGTGGGGCTTATCGAAGCTGAAGCAGGTATCACCATCCATCTCCTCCATTTGCTTGTACATGCCTCTGTACCAAGCATGTTGTTCGACTCCATTCCCCACAATCTTATCACATATGTGTGTGTGGCTCCATCTTCATCCGCTATACATCCACGTGGGAGGACTTATGCAACCTGCAACAGGAGCTGCCCCAGGCCTGTGTGCCTGTATTTTAGCACCATCTCGACCACTACGGAGAAACCGAGTGGGAGTAATGGCAGCCCTGCAAACAGGTGTTGCTTCAGGCCCATGTGCATACTCCTGTAGCACTCTCTCGACCACTCCGCCATTTGAGTGGGAGAAATGTTGGCAACCCTTTACTAGGCGTCACCTTAGGCATGCGTGCATGTATTTTAGCACTATCTCGACCACTGTGGTGCACCAAGTGGGAGGAATGGCAACCCTACAAACAGGTGTTGCTTCAGGCACATGTGCATCCTCCTGTAGCACTCTCTCGACCACTCCGACCTTGAGTGGGGGGACATTTGCAAACCTTTACTAGGTGTTGCTGCCTGACATGCCTTACGATGGAGCGTTGTTGGATTGCAACAAGACGCAATGTTGTCTGACATTGATACCCCTGGCTTGGCACTCACTCTGAGTTGGGGTTATCAGGTCGCTGCCTACAGCAGCCGCCAGGACTAGCCATGCAATTCGATACTCTGTTGGTATCCTCCTTCCCCAAACAGGCTGCACGTGCTAGCGACTCCAAATCGTGCTCCTTCCCGATGCCAACTCCGTCTATAGGGAAGAATTGGAGCGCCTCTGGCCCCCGTACATCAGACATAGTGGGAAATGCTGGAACAAACTTAACAATTATTTGTCATAGCCAAAGACATTTATGTGAATGAAGACGCCCATCCCAGTTAAACCTGGGCTTTATTTACTTTTACTATGAGTAATCTGGCATCTTGGGGAAGAAACCGTGCACAGTCCCTTTTAATGAGCAGCAATTACTATGACGCCACCTGGTGTAACTCCCACAGGTGACTGATAATACGGCTCTACAAGGCTTCCCATCTCCTTAATTGAATAAATGATAATCATCTATCTCAGTATAATAGTCACAATATGACTAAGTGGTAACTACAATGTCTACCCTTTTGAACGCTTCTCAAAATTGCGTTCGTCTTTAATTTGGAGGGCAACCTGAAACCTCCTCAGAATTAGCAGAAATTGCTACTTTTTCACCTCGACACATAAGGGTGATAAACCACTAATCTCTCTTCCTGAGTTGGGGTTGAAGTCAGCCACACACTGACCCTTTGTACTCCTCTCCACTGAGGAATTGGTAAGCAGCCCTGAGCCTTTACTCCTCTCCACTGAGGACATACACATATAACAGAGGGGACCCTCCTGGCCAGGCTCCCACATATTTCAAACAATATGGGCTGCCAAAGTCGGGTCCATCCTCAATGAGCCGGGTAGTAACCCGACGACCATGCTCAGTCTGCACCCCCCCTCGGGAGTCGCTGACCTTACTGTCAGCGACTCTCTCAAGACGTCCGACGGCACCGGCTCCTCAATTTACCGCGGACCGTAGCCGGTATCCCCGCGGTCTAGAGAACCCCGCAGCCCCTATTTAAAAACATATCTCTGGAGTCGCTGACCGGCCTGTCAGCGACTCGAAACAACAAGCCTAACAGCCACCTCTATGGTGACCGCAGATTGCTTCAACCCGCGGTCTATAAATAACCCGGCGGCCCGAATTAAACCTCGGGAATCGCGGACCGTTCTGTCCGCGACTCCACCAGCAAAACCCACCGGCAGCCTGCTACCGCACTCCCGCGGTCCGAAGCCGGCATCCCCGCGGTCCATTTCTCCGCGGTCCACTGGGTTTCACTGAAATTTCCATGTCCAGCAGGAACCTGGGGAAATGATTCCTGAAATGGACAACCTGAAAAGTAAGTTTAAACTTACCTGCAGGATTTTTCAAACTTACCGCTGGAGAACTGTGTTCCTCCCAGCCTGTCTGCGCCAATGCGACCGACGTAATGACGCGCGTGCGCCCTGACGGGTCTTCTTCACGTAGTCACACACGTGACTCCGAAGTAAAATATATATATATATATACACACATCAGTAAACAGATGAAGTGCAACAGGTTGTTATTCGTTCATAGAGCAGAGGGAACGATACAGACAGAGCAGAGTATAGCGGGTCAGGCAGCATCTGTGGAGGGAACGGGCAGGTGATGTTTCAGAGTCGTGAATGGTCCTGACTCAAAACATCGCCTGGCCATTCCTCCACAGATGCTGCCTGACCTGCTGAGTTCCTCTAGCAATTTGTGTTTTGCTGAAGGTTGCAGCATCTGCGGTGCCGTGTGTCTCTGACCACGATGTAAGATCTATCCTTCAATCAACATCATCAACAAAATACATGCAGTTGCTATTCATTCTGCTGTTTGTGTGGCTCTGCTGTGTTTGATATGACTCACCTCTCTTTCTTCAAAAGCTACCTTTGAGAAGGGAATGGTGACAAGGTGACATTGTGAATACATGCAAGCTGCTATATTCTTGTGCGTTCATTCTTAATAAGTTCGTTTCTCCAAGATTTGCTTCAGCGCTCCACTATTTCTTGACATTATTTCTTGACAGTGTTCATTATTTTGGGACCATGTTATTCAACAGCAAGCTGCAAGTGGAAATATTGTCCATGTTAGATTTGTTGTATCAATTGCAGAAAAACACAGGCGGCACGGTGGCGCAGCGGGTAGCGTTGCTGCCTCGCAGCGCCAGAGACCCGGGTTCGATCCTGACAACGGCTGCTGTCTGTACGGAGTTTGCACGCTCTCCCCGTGACCTGCGTGGGTTTTTCTCCGGGTGCTCCTGTTTCCTCCACACTCCAGGTTTGTAGGTTAATTGGCTTCTGTAAATTGTCCCTGGTATGTCCGAGCGCAATAGACAATAGACAACAGGTGCAGGAGTAGGCCATTTGGCCCTTCGAGCCAGCACCGCCATTCAATGTGATCATGGCTGATCATCCACAATCAGTACCCCGTTCCTGCCTTCTCCCCATATCCCCTGACTCCGCTATTTTTAAGAGCCCTATCTAGCTCTCTCTTGAAAGTATCCAGAGAACCGGCCTCCACCGCCCTCTGAGGCAGAGAATTCCACAGACTAGGAACTAGTGTACAAGTGTGTGTAGTGATGGTCGGTGTGGGACTCGGTGGGCCGAATGGCCTGTTTCTATGCTGTATCTCTGATCTAAAATACTAAACTATATCTCCTTACTCCCTGAGGGTACTCTTTAAAATTTACCCCCTTGACCAAAGCTTTTACGAGGATGTTGCCAGGAATAGAGGGTGTGAGCTGTAGGGTGAGGTTGAGCAGGCTGGTCTCTATTCCTTGGAGCACAGGAGGATGAGGGGTGATCACATAGAGGTGAATAAAATCATGAGAGGAATAGATAGGGTAGATGCACAGAGTCTCTTGGCCAGAGTAGGATGAATCGAGGACCAGAGGACACGGGTTTAAGGTGAAGGGGAAAAGATTTAATAGGAATCTGAGGGGTAACTTTTCATACAAAGGGTGGTTGGTGTATGGAACGAGCTGCCGGAGGAGGTAATTGAGGCTGGGACTATCCCATCGTTAGACGGGTACATGGATAGGACAGGTGTGGAGGGATATGAACCAAACGCGGGCTTGGTGGGACTAGTGTAGCAAGTTGGGCCGAAGGGCCTGTTTCAACACTGTATCACTCTATGACTAAATGTTTGGTTACTGCAAACTGGGGTCAGAGGTTTTGGGGAGAAGGCAGGAGAAAGGGGTTAGGAGGGAGATAGATCAGCCATGATTGAATGACTTGATGGGCTGAATGGCCTAATTCTGCTCCTATCACTTTTGACCTTATGATAATTCATCCTGATGTGGCTCAGGATGAAATCTGGTTGAGGCCACTAACAGGAGACAAGTGTGCTTTATTGTCATATGTCCCAGATAGAACAATGACATTCTTACTTGCAGCAGCACAACAGAATATGTATAAATAGTACACTGTAAACAATACAGTAATGGGATCTCATTGAAACATTTAAGATTATTAAGGGTTTGGACACGCTAGAGGCAGGAAACATGTTCCCGATGTTGGGGGAGTCCAGAATCAGGGGCCACAGTTTAAGAATAAGGGGTAAGGCATTTAGAACAGAGATGAGGAAACACTTTTTCTCACAGAGAGTGGTGAGGCTGTGGAATTCTCTGCCTCAGAGGGCGGTGGAGGCCGGTTCTCTGGATACTTTCAAGAGAGAGCTAGATAGGTCTCTTAAAGATATCGGAGTCAGGGATATGGGGAGAAGGCAGGAACGGGGTACTGATTGGGGATGATCAGCCATTGATCACATTGAATGGCGGTGCTGGCTAGAAGGGCTAAATGGCCTCCTCCTGCACCTATTGTCTATTGTCTATTGTCTAAATGAGATAAACGTCCAGCATGTGTATATATACACGTGCTCATTCACACACACACACATGTATATATTGTGGACTATCGTGGACAGCATTAGAAAACGTTGCCGTACTAAACTCTTCTGTATGAAGAGGACTCAAAGCGGTGGAGGAACACAGCGGGTCTGGCAGAATCTCGTGAGGGAATGGACAGGTGATGTTTTGGGTTGGGACCCTTCCTCACACCATGCATTCCCGCCCACATGCTACCAGGCCCACTGAGTTCCCCAGACCTTTGTGTTTCCAGCACCTGCAGTTCCTTGTGTCTCCACTGTAGTCCATTTAGACAGCTACATGTGCTACAGCTACAGCTACATCAGCCCTCTGGTTGTCTCCTCCCCTCCCCAGCCCTCGGGGTCCTCCTCCGCCCTTTTTCCTTTCTTCTCCCCACCCCCTATCAGTCTGAAGAAGGGTTTCGGCCCGAAACGTTACCTATTTCCTTCGCTCCATAGATGCTGCTGCACCCGCTGAGTTTCTCCAGCATTTTTGTCTACCTTAGACAGCTACATGGATTGGACAAGTTCAAGTTCAAGTGAGTTTATTGTCATGTGTCCCTGATAAGACAATGAAATTCTTGCTTTGCTTCTAGCACAAACAGAACATAGTAGGCATTGACTACAAAACAGATCAGTGTGTCCATATACCATTATATAAATATATACACACATGAATAAATAAACTGATAAAGTATAAATAAACAGATAATGGGCTATTAATGTTCAGAGTTTTGTCCGAGCCAAGTTTAATAGCCTGATGGCTGTGGGGAAGTAGCTATTCCTGAACCTGGACGTTGCAGTCTTCAGGCTCCTCCTGTACCTTCTACCTGAAGGTAGTAGGGAGATGAGTGTGTGGCCCGGATGGTGTGGGTCCTTGATGATGCTGCCAGCCTTTTTGAGGCAGCAGCGACTGCGATAGATCCCCTCGATGGAAGGGAGGTCAGAGCCGATGATGGACTGGGCAGTGTTTACTACTTTTTGTAGTCTTTTCCTCTCCAGGGCGCTCAAGTTGCCGAACCAAGTGGGATATGGACCAAGTTGGGCCGAAGGGCCTGTTTCCATGCTGTATGACTCTAGTCTAGTTTAGTTTAGAGATACAGCGCGGAACAGGCCCTTCGGCCCACCGAGCCCGCGCCGACCAGCGATCCCCGCACACTAACACCATCCTGGGGACAATTTTGTAAATTTATACCAAGCCAATTAGCTACAAACCTGCACGTCTCTGGAGTATGGGAGGAAACCGGAGCTCCCGGAGAAAACCCACGCAGGTCACGGGGAGAACGTACAAACTCCGTACAGACAGCAGGTGTAGTCGGGATCGAACCCGGGTCTCTGGCGCTGTGAGACATCCACGAACTCCTACGGACCCGCTACGGACATTCTCCGAGTTCGGATCAGGGGAAAACTTGGGAGAACTCTTGAATCACCTGGTACAGTGGGACAGGGGCTTTAGGCAGCAACTCTACCGCTGTAATGTTTCCGCGCGTTCCATTGCATGATACTGGGTGCTGAGTGGTAAACCCTCCAATCTGTGCGCGCTAAAGGCCAATCTGTACCGAAGCACTAACCAGATGACAACACTTCTCTCAGGTGCCATCTTTTGTAGACGGTCATGTTGGTTATCGGCTACAGTAGCCTTGAAGTGTGTGCACTGAGATATGATTAAACGCCATTCTTTTCGCTTTCTTCACGGGCTTCAACCAAGTCGCTTAGGAATTAATTGGTTTTGAGCTTCTCCTTAAATTACTTCTGTGTGCAGGACCGACAGGATAAATCGTCATCTCGGCACCCATTGTTGAGGCATAATTTACAGTAATTGCCCCGAGAATCTCTGATCCTTTCATAGTTTTATTGCTGTAATGACTCCCCAGAAGCAGCAGAGATCACATCACAGGGGCACTATGTGCCGCTAAGTCATTTTCATCACAGTTAATTAACTGGAGTTGGGCACAAAGGCCGACGATATCATTTACAGGTCCTGCAGCAAACTTCAACGTTTGGAGCCAGCAGGAGCCAACTTCTGTTTTTGCCGTAAGTGGCTCAGCGGTGGAGTTGCTGCCTCAACGGCGCCGGAGACCCGGGTTCGATCCCCGACTACGGGTGCTGTCTGTACAGAGTTTGTACGTTCTCCCCCTGACCCGCGTGGGTTTTCTCCGAGATCTTCTGTTTCCTCCCACACTCCGAAAGACCTGCAGGTTTGTAGGTAAATTGGCTTGGTAGAAATTTTAAATTGTCCCTAGTAGGATAGTGTAAGTGTGCGTGGATCGCTGCTCGGCACGTTTCTCAGCTGTATCTCTAAACTAAACTAAACTGAACTGAACCAAAATAAAATACAATCAAATAAACAGGAGAGCAGAGGAACAGCCCCTTTGGCCCACGATGTTTGAGTTATACAATCAGCTGTTTTTATATTCATACTTTTCACAACATAGATAGAGACCATGTTCGGAGAGCTGGCAAACTATTTAAGGGCCTGTCCCACTTATCCGATTTTTTTCGGCGACTGCCGCACCCGTCATAGGTCATTGCAGGTCGCCGAAAATGTTCAACATGATGAAAACCCAGCGGGGACCAGAACAAGGTGAGTTGTCTCGTCAGTCGTCCAAACAATCGTAGCGTCTTTCCGGGTCGTCGTTGGATTTTCAACATGTTGAAATACGCCTGCGGGCCGGATGATTTCGGGTTACGGGTCAGATCCGGCCCTTGGGCCATAAATTGCCGACCCCTGTCCTGGATGTTAGGCCTCATTATGCCCCCCCCCATTTTGAAAGCGATCCACGTTCCTGTCTAATGTTTCTTAAACGTTGGGATAGTCCCAGACTCAACGGCATCCTCTGGCGGCTCGTTCCATACGCCCACCACCCTTAGTGTGGAAAAGTATTTGTCTTGCTGATATTGAGCGAAAGGAAACATTGACGACCTATTGTAGACAATAATGCTGGAGAAACTCAGCGGGTGAGGCAGCATCTCCCTTATGAATTCATTGGTAAAATGTAATCGGATTCCTTACAATACATTTTCGTAATTTCATGTTCATAAATGATAGGAGCAGAATCAAGCCATTCGGCCCATCAAGTCTACTCCACCATTCAATCATGGCTGATCTATCTCTCCCTCCTAACCCCTTTCTCCTGCCTTCTCCCCATAACCCCTGACACCCGTATGTAGTAACCAATCATTTGAAGAGGGGTCTCGACCCGAAACGTCACCTATTCCTTCGCTCCATAGATGCTGCCTCACCCGCTGAGTTTCTTCAGCATTTTTGTCTGCCTTCGATTTTTCCAGCATCTGCAGTTCCTTCTTAAACATTAATGACCCGTTGATATCAAGATAGAGGGGCCTGGAAACGCGTTCTCCGCAGATGACCATACATCACGTACGAAACACAAACCTTCCCTGTAACATCAGGTAGATGTTTTTGAAGACAAGTTGTGAAGCCTGACTTGCATTCCATCACACTCCTGCCTTCATATGTAGGGCTAGAGGCACACTAGAGGCAGGAAACATGTTCCCGATGTTGGGGGAGTCCAGAACCACGGGCCACAGTTTAAGAATAAGGAGTAAGCCATTTAGAACGGAGATGAGGAAACACGTTTTCTCACAGAGAGTGGTGAGTCTGTGGAATTCTTTGCCTCAGAGGGCGGTGGAGGCAGGTTCTCTGGATGCTTTCAAGAGAGAGCTAGATAGGGCTCTTAAAGATAGTGGAGTCAGGGGATATGGGGAGAAGGCAGGAACGGGATACTGATTGGGGATGATCAGCCATGATCACATTGAATGGCGGTGCTGGCTCGAAGGGCCGAATGGCCTACTCCTGCACCTATTGTAGGTATGTTACAATACTTACCTTCAGCGGCGCTGCAATTCTGCCACTGGCCGTGTGCGCGATTTTCGCGCCTTTGAGGGGGGGGCAGGGTTAAAACGCAGGTTTCTCCTACCTTGTCCTGGGTTATATTTCGTTGGAGTGCAAGCTTTTGCTGAAGAATCGTTCCGACGGGCGTTTTGTGTATTTTTTTAATTTATTCCCCCGACGAGTTCAGCGCTGGAGTTATTTTAAAATCAGCTTCTAAAGCCGTCAACGCCGACAACGGGGACGGATTTCACGCACAGGACAGGTAAACGAAAGCAGTTTTTTAATGTACAGTGGCTGGCAAAAGTATTCATACCCCTTGAACTTTTCCACATTTTGTCACGTTACAACCACAAACGTAAATGTATTTTATTGGGATTTTATGTGATAGACCAACACAAAGTGGTGCATAATTGTGAAGTGGAAGGAAAATGATACATGGTTTTCAAATTTTTTTACAAATAAAAAACTGAAAAGTGTCGCGTGCAAAAGTATTCAGCCCCCTTTACTCTGATACCCCTAAATAAAATCCAGTGCAACCAATTGCCTTCAGAGGTCACCTAATTAGTGAATAGAGTCCACTTGTGTGTAATCTAATCTCAGTATAAATACAGCTGTTCTATGAAGGCCTCAGAGGTTTGTTAGAGAACATTAGTGAACAAACAGCATCATGAAGCCAAGAAACACACCAGACAGGTCAGGGATAAAGTTGTGGAGAAGTTTAAAGCAGGGTTAGGCTATAAACAAATATCCCAAGCTTTGAACATCTCACGGAGCACTGTTCAATCCATCATCCGAAAATGGAAAGAGTATGGCACAACTGCAAACCTACCAAGACATGGCCGTCCACCTAAACTGACAGGCCGGGCAAGGAGAGCATTGATCAGAGAAGCAGCCAAGAGGCCCATGGTAACTCTGGAGGAGCTGCAGAGATCCACAGCTCAGGTGGAAGAGTGGCAAGAAGAAAGCCATTGTTGAAAAAAAGCCATAAGAAGTCCCGTTTGCAGTTTGCCACAAGCCATGTGGGGGACACAGCAAACATGTGGAGGAAGGTGCTCTGGTCAGATGAGACCAAAATTGAAGTTTTTGGCCTAAATGCAAAACGCTATGTGTGGCGGAAACCTAACACTGCACATCACCCTGAACACACCATCCCCACTGTGAAACATGGTGGTGGCAGCATCATGCTGTGGGGATGCTTTTCTTCAGCAGGGACAGGGAAGTTGGTCAGAGTTGATGGGAAGATGGATGGAGCCAAATACAGGGCAATCTTGGAAGAAAACCTGTTAGAGTCTGCAAAAGACTTGAGACTGTGGCAGAGGTTCACCTTCCAGCAGGACAACGACCCTAAACATACAGCCAGAGCTACAATGGAATGGTTTAGATCAAAGCATATTCATGTGTTAGAATGGCCCAGTCAAAGTCCAGACCTAAATCCAATTGAGAATCTCTGGCAAGACTTGAAAATTGCTGTTCACAGACGCTCTCCATCCAATTTGACTGAGCTTGAGCTATTTTGCAAAGAAGAATGGGAAAAGATTTCAGTCTCTAGATGTGCAAAGCTGGTAGAGACATACCCCAAAAGACTTGCAGCTGTAATTGCAGCGAAAGGTGGTTCTACAAAGTATTGACTCAGGGGGGCTGAATACTTTTGCACGCGACACTTTTCAGTTTTTTATTTGTAAAAAAATTTGAAAACCATGTATCATTTTCCTTCCACTTCACAATTATGCACCACTTTGTGTTGGTCTATCACATAAAATCCCAATAAAATACATTTACGTTTGTGGTAACGTGACAAAATGTGGAAAAGTTCAAGGGGTATGAAAACTTTTGCAAGCCACTGTATAAAAGTGCTCCTTAAGAGGCCTTTAATTCACATTTTAAGTTGCGAAACGGTGATTTTTTTTCCCCCGAACGAACCGGCAGTATTTTTCATGCCGATACGGGTTTAAATTCACCGCAAATCAACGTTCCAAATGATCGCGTTCCAGAAAATCCCACTCGCAAGATGATTTAAATGCCCATTAATTTACAGGTATTAAACATTAAATTCCTTCCATTTGGCCTATAAATCCATGACAATGAGATTTAAAAATTATGTTATATTGTGAAATCTTGTGTGAATGTTATTTGGACACTTAGGCTATTTAAAAATGTTAATCTAATCTTATGAAATTGATAGATGTTTAGATCTAGTAATTGAATTTTGTAATTAGCTACAATTAGGTAACTCACTAATTATATGCTTTAATTTCAGGTCATCTAAGTAAGATTGTTTCATATTTGTTTCAGAATGCTTCAATCTATAATAACTGAAAATTTCTTTCAGTTCTCTTACTTTTAAGAAAGTTATGGGCTTTCGATCACAGCTTTTGTGTTAAGTCAATGGAAAAGCAATAGGGAACAAGATGCTAAATTTCCGAGTATGAAAATGGCCATAACTTTTTTAATACTGAAGATATGAAAGTGAATTAGGTGTCAAATTAAATGTCTTGTTATGCTTTATCTGATGGGATAAATTGCAGACTTGATTTTTTAAATCTCAAAATGTTGTAACATTGCTACCTATTGTCTATTGTCTATTGTCTATTGGCATTTGCCCCATGTTGGTCTATATGGCACCCATATATCCTTCAGGTCGGAGTGCACCGTTCTGATAACGTCCTCTCCATACCTGACCTTGTGTAAGTAATCACAAAACAGAAATTGCTCCTCAACTTCATCACTCAGAAACCGTAGAAATATCGTTAATTGAAGCAACTTCGACATGTCCATTGGCATCACCCAACTGAAGAGTAAACCTTCTATACCGTTGCAACTCGACAGCAACGTATAACATAGAAACATAGAAACATAGAAAATAAGTGCAGGAGGAGGCCATTCGGCCCTTCGAGCCAGCACCGCCATTCATTGTGATCATGGCTGATCGTCCCCTATCAATAACCCGTGCCTGCCTTCTCCCCATATCCCTTGACTCCACTAGCCCCTAGAGCTCTATCTAACTCTCTAAAATCCATCCAGTGACTTGGCCTCCACTGCCCTCTGTGGCAGGAATTCCATAAATTCACAACTCTCTGGATGAAAACGTTTTTTCTCACCTCAGTCTTAAATGACCTCCCCTTTATTCTAAGACTGTGGCCCCTGGTTCTGGACTCGCCCAACATTGGGAACATTTTTTCCTGCATCTGGATAGTATAGAAATAACTCAGGACATTTCCAGAAAACCTTGTTGCAACTGTATCATTCAAGAGAATCCACTCGCCTGACTGTGTGGGAAGGAACTGTTTCAATAGGAACCTGAGGGGTAACTTTTTCACACAGAGGGTGGTGGGTGCATGGAATGAGCTGCCAGAGGAGGCAGTTGAGGCTGGGACTATCCCAACGTTTAAGAAGCAGTTAGACAGGCACATGGATAGGACAGGTTTGGAGGGATATGGTCTAAATGCTGGTAGGTGGGACTAGTCTAGTCGGGACGTTCTCCAGTATGGGCAAGTTGGGCCGAAGGGGCCTGTTTTCACACTGTATCACTCTGTGACTCTATAACTGCAGGTGCTGGTTTACACCTAAGATAGACACAAAATGCTGGAGTAACTCCGGGTCAGGCAGCATCTCTGATGAAGGGCCTCCATCTGAAACATCACCTATTCCCTTTTTCCAGAGATGCTGCCTGAACTGCTGAGTTACTCCAGCTTTTTCTTTATCTGGATGAACTTTACAGATGACAGAAAACTTAATAACATGTGCAGAGATTCCATTCCTTCGCTAAGTACACTCTGGAGCTTAGAAGGATGAGAGGGAATCTTATTGAAACATAAAAGATTGTTAAGGGCTTGGACACGATAGAGGCAGGAAACATGTTCCCGATGTTGGGGGAGTCCAGAACCAGGGGCCACACAGTTTAAGAATAAGGGGTAACCCATTTAGAACGGAGACGAGGAAACACTTTTTTTCACAGAGAGTGGTGAGTCTGTGGAATTCTCTGCCTCAGAGGGCGGTGGAGGCCGGTTCTCTGGATACTTGCAAGAGAGAGCTAGATAGGGCTCTTAAAGATAGCGGAGTCAGCGGATATGGGGAGAAGGCAGGAACGGGGTACTGATTGGGGATGATCAGCCATGATCACATTGAATGGCGGTGCTGGCTCGAAGGGCCGAACGGCCTGCTCCTGCACCTATTGTCTATTGTCTATCCATGGACTGAAGAAGGGTCCCGACCCAGAAACGTCACCTATCCATGTTCTCCACAGATGCTGCCTGACCTGCTGAGTTCCTCCTTTCAGCTATTAGTTCTTGATAATGGCTTTTACCTTGAATTGATATCTCAGAATCCAACGCTGTCCAAGCTACTCTCACCTGAATTACACTCATGTGCCAATAAACTAAACCAGACTGTACCTAAACTAAATTAAACCTAAACTAAGCCTTGTTGCCATAAATTACCTTCCTTTTCTTTGTTTCTCTCTCTCTCTCTCTCTCTCTCTCTCACTCCCTCTCTCACTCTCCTTCTCCCTCTCTCTCTCTCTCTCTCTCTCTCTCTCTCTCTCTCCCGCTCTCTGTGCCTCCCCCCCCGCCCTCTCACTCCCTCTATTTCCCTTTGTCTCTGTCTCCCACTCTCTCCCCCCTGCTTTCTTCCCCCCCTCTCTCACACCCTCTCTCCCTCCCTTTTGCTCTCTCTCACTCTCCCCTCTCTCTACCCCCTCTCTCTCCCTCTTTCTCTCTCCATCTCACTCTCCCCCCCCCCTCTCTACCTCCTCTTTCTCTCTCTCTCTCTCTCTCCCCCCCTCTCTCCCCTCTTTCTCTCTCTCTCTCACTCTCTCCCTCCCCCTCTCTCTACCCCCTCTTTCTCTCTCTCTCTCTCTCTCCCCCTCTCTCTCCCCTCTCTCTCTCCCCCTCTCTCTCACTCCCTCCCTCCCCATCTCTCTCTCTCTCTCTCTCTCTCTCTCCCTCTCTCTCTCTCCTCTCTCTCTCTCTCTCTCTCTCTCTCTCTCTCTCTCTCTCTCTCTTCTCTCTCTCTCTCTCTCTCTCTCTCTCTCTCTCTCTCTCTCTCTCTCTCTCTCTCTCCTCTCTCTCTCCTCCCCTCTCTCTCTCCCCCTCTCTCTCTCTCTCTCTCTCTCCCTCTCTCTCTCCCCCCTCCCGCTCTCTTGCTCCCTCTGTTTCCTTTGACTCTGTCCTCCCCCTCTCTCTCTCCCCCGCTTTCTTCCCCCTCTCTCTCTCTCACTCTCCCTCTCTCTCCCTCTCTCTGGTTCCCTTTTTCTCTCCCTCCCTCCCTCCCTCCCTCCGTCCCTCTCTCTCTCCTCTAATAGCAGTTATCACAGGATGGTTTATTAGCTCAATAAATCATTTTGTTTGTGTTCCCAGGATGGTGTAGTCAGTGATTTTGTTGGCGTTTTACAGTTTGGGTGGATTAATCTAATCTGTATGTCGGTGTCATGGATTGCTCTGTTTCTTAACACAGTTTGTCAAAAGATCAATGTGGCCCTTGCTGATTTACTGGGCGTTTGTTAATAGTTTCTGTAACTCTGCTCAGATGCTGTGCAAGCAATCCTTGGACAGGTTTATAGAGTCGGAGCCGAACAACACAGAAACAAGCTCCTTGTGTCTGATGGACAGGGAAACGTTTCCCATCCATGCACCCGTCTAATTTCTTTAAGCTTCCTTCATCTTCCTTACTTTTTTTGCATATCTTTCATTCATTCAGTGAGGAAAAACGTTTTCACCCAGAGAGTTGTGAATCTGTGGAATTCTCTGCCACAGAAGGCAGTGGAGGCCGATTCCTGGATGTTTTCAAGAG
Organism: Malacoraja senta; assembly: GCA_038087875.1. Taxonomy (NCBI): domain Eukaryota; kingdom Metazoa; phylum Chordata; class Chondrichthyes; order Rajiformes; family Rajidae; genus Malacoraja; species Malacoraja senta. The sequence continues at coordinate 80,449,591 of CM075981.1, read as the reverse complement.
AGAGTTAGATTTAGGGCTAACGGAATCAAGGGATATGGGGAGAAAGCAGGAACGGGGTACTGATTGGGGATGATCAGCCATGATCACATTGAATGGCGGTGCTGGCTCGAAGGGCCGAATGGCCTACTCTGCACCTATTGTCTCTGTTTCTATGTTTCTGTTCTTTATGTCTAAATCTTCGTCTATATCTCGTTTTCCTTTCCCCTGACCAGTCTGAAGAAGGGTCTCGACCTGAAACGTCACCCGTTCCTTCTCTCCAGAAATGCTGCCTGTCCTGCTGAGTACTCCAGCTT
>CM075981.1:80390956-80449098 GCA_038087875.1 Malacoraja senta | reverse complement strand
GCATTCTGTTAAGAGCCGGGCTGCGGCATTTTGAACGAGCTGAAACTTGTTGGTTGGGTTTTTGAAGGCCAGACCGGTAAATAAGGCATAAAGGGGCTGTCCCACTGTACGAGCTAATACGCGCTTCCTTCCTTCCTATTTCCTTCGCTCCATAGATGCTGCTGCACCCGCTGAGTTTCTCCAGCATTTTTGTCCACCTTCGATTTTCCAGCATCTGCAGTTCCTTCTTAAACAAAGAGCTAATTCAAGAGTTCCCCCGAGTTTCCCCTGATTCGAACTCGGAGATTTACGGTAATGGCCGCTCGTCGGTACTCGGGGCTCTCGTGGACATTTTTCAACATGTTGAAAAATCTTCACGAGTCTTCACGAGTCTTCACGAGCTTACCGCGTTTCCCGAGTACCTGCCGTTAGCCTTACGAGCCGCTAAGAGACGTCCCCGAGCTCCGACGTACCCGCTACGTTCATTCTACGTGCTTACCACGAGTTTGATTTTTTTTTTAAACTCGGGAGAGCTCTTGAATGAACTCGTACAGTGGGACAGGGCCTTTACAGTAATCAAGTCTGCTTGATATGAAAGCATGCATGAGTCTTTTACAGTCATGTTGGGTTAAGAAAGGCTGTACTTTAGTAATATTTCTGAGTTGATAGAAACCAAACTTTGTTACCTTATTTATGTGAGATTTAAAATTAAGATCATTGTCAATTTTTTCCCCCAAGCTTGTGACTTCTTGTTTAACATAGGCTGTCAAATTTCCCAGTTTACCGAGTAACATCTCTCTGTTGGGTTTTGATCCAAGTAATGAAATTTCTGTCTTGTCACCGTTGAGTTTAAGAAAGTTAGCATTCATTCATTTTTCAATGGAAGATAAGCAGGAGGTGAAAGAACTTAAGGCATTTGCATCAGTGGTTTGGGCCGAGAGCTGTAACTGAGTGTCATCGGCATAACTTGGAAAACTTACATGATGCCGTCTGGTAACTCCTCCGAGCGGCAGCATAGACAAGGGATAGAATAATAGCCCTGTCCCACGAGTTCATTCCAAGAGCTCTCCCGAGTTTTTTAAAAATCAAACTTGTGGTAAGCACGGAGAATGAACATAGCGGGTACGTCGGAGCTCGGGGACGTCTCTTCGTGCTAACGGCAGGTACTCGGGAAGACTCGCTAACGGCAGGTAAGCACGGGAAGACTCGTGAAGGGCAAACTCGGGAGAGCTCTTGGAATGAACTCGTACCGTGGGACAGGGCTTTAACGGGCCAAGGTACCTACCTTGTGCTAGACCAAAGGGTATATCATGCAGCTGTGACACATGGTCCCCAAGGCTAACAAAGTACTTCCTTCCACTTATAAATGATTGGAACCAACTGAGTACCTGATCTGACAGGCCGGCCCAGTTTACGAGGCGATCTATAAGAATACTGTGATCTGTGGTGTCAAAGCTGCTGTGAGGGCTAAGATGATCAGCACTGAGACTTTGTCCTCGTCACTGCTAACTCTAAGGCCACTGACTATTTTTACCAGGGCAGTCTCAGTGCTGTCATTTGCTCTGAAAACCAGATTGAAATTTCTCTAAATTGTCATTTTGATTCAGCAAGTATTTGGTTGAATCCCACTTTTGTGGGCAGTGGGCAGGTGCTATAGACCATAGAGGGAGTGCAGAGAAGGTTCACCAGACTGATTCCTGGGATGTCAGGACTTTCATATGAAGAAAGACTGGATAGACTTGGCTTATACTCGCTAGAATTTAGGAGATTGAGAGGGGATCTTATAGAAACGTACAAAATTCTTATGGGGTTGGACAGGCTAGATGCAGGAAGATTGTTCCAGATGTTGGGGAAGTCCAGGACAAGGGGTCACAGCTTAAGGATAAGGGGGAAATCCTTTAAGACTGAGATGAGGAAAAACTTTTTCACACAGAGAGTGGTGAATCTCTGGAACTCTCTGCCACAGAGGGTAGTTGAGGCCAGTTCATTGGCTATATTTAAGAGGGAGTTAGATGTGGCCCTTGCGGCTAAGGGGATCAGGGGGTATGGAGAGAAGGCAGGTACGGGATACTGAGTTGGATGATCAGCCATGATCATATTGAATGGCGGTGCAGGCTCGAAGGGCCGAATGGCCTACTCCTGCACCTATTTTCTATGTATCTACCAGCGCGGGAAGGTAGACGCTCCCGCCCCCACGAGTCTCGGGCAGATGGGGCTCGTCAGCCTGGGAAGGCAGTCCATCTAGGAGAGGGAAAACTCTGATTTAAAACCTCCACTGCCTTGTGGCCATATCCAGTCATGGAAAAGGCTCCAGGAGTAAACCTCGAGAAAATCCGGAGTCGGAGCCCCCTGAGGCAGTTTGTCGTTGTCTACAACCTGGCTCTGGCAGCTCCTGCGACGGCGCTGGTGCCAAACTGTAACGGCCCTGCTGTTCCTTTGGATCGATCAGCGACGTGGAGAGGGGGGACGTGCTGCATGGGGCAACAGCCTGTCCTCCATATGACATCGATCGCCCAGGCTTGCATCCGACCACACATCACCTGCTGATAGAGGGTAGATTTGATACTGGTCTGTAATTACTCAGTAGCCCACTGTCTGAATTTGGTTTCTTCAACACGAGGCTTTACGACAGCGGTTTTATAAATATCTGGGAAAAATTCCAGTCTCAAGGGAGGTGTTGAAAATCGTATGAACAAAACTGGATAAACTGTTAAAAACTTTGTAGGAACCGCGTAGAAATGACAGGGAGTGGATTTGCTCTCAGCCACCATTTTACAAAGTTCTGAGGTAAAAATACTTATGTAAAGATCTGACTTCCTTCCCAGCTACTTCCCAATGGCGAGTCAGATACATCTCCTCAAACAGCTCCCAACAGGAACGCCTCAGGTCCTGGTTTAAAATATAAATTCATTGGTAAAATGTAATCGGACTACGTACAATGCATTTTCATAACGTCATGTTCATAAGTGAAAGGAGCAGAATTAGGCCATTCGGCCCATCAAGTCTACTCCGCCATTCAATCATGGCTGATCTATCTTTCCCTCCTAATCCCATTTTCCTGCCTCCTCCCCATGACCCTTCACACCCGTACTAATCAAGAATCTATCTATCTCTCCCATTGACTTGGCCTCCACAGCCCTCTGTGGCAAAGAATTCCACAGATTCACCACCCTCTGATGATTGAAATTGCTCCTCATCTCCTTCCTAAAGGAATGTCCTTTAATTCTGAGGCTGTGACCTCTGGTCCTAGACTCTCCCACTAGTGGAAACATCCTCTCCACATCCACTCTGTCCAAGCCTTATTGGCCAATCCTGCATTGGGAACCTGCAGAAATGTCTGTTCTTTATCTCTCTAAATCATCATCTGTATCTCTCGTTACCCTTTCCCCTGACTGGCCTGAAAAAGGGTTTCGACCCGAAACGTCACCCGTTCCTTCTCTCCAGAGATGCTGCCTGTCTGGAACGCCAAGAGAGGGTGGAATCCAATTTCCAAGCTCGGCTCATTAAGAAGCATTATGATATCTATTAGTTCCCATAATTAATAATAAACAGGAATCCAATGCCTTCTCCAAGTATGGTTTCATCAATAAGCCATAATGTTAATGCAACAGTCCATTGAAAAAATGTAGGGTTGGCGTTATATAATCAGTGTGATCTTCAGCAGGGTGAGTGTTCTCACAGTGAAATATTGCATTGATATCCACTGAAATCAATGATAGCATCATGTCCAATAATTGGATTGTAGATTGTTGAACATAAAATTCTAACAGTAAGATTAAGAGCAACAAAAACATGTCCAATTCGTGATTGCCCTCTGGGCACTGACTTCTCTGTACATCATGTCAACAGGGCAGGCTGAGATATTAAACATATCCATAGTTATTGGATATGAACTATATATAGCTGTCTTACTGCTTGCCCGGCAGGAACCCAGCCAACAGTACGCAGATGCACAGAATCTCTTGCCCAGAGTAGGGGAATCAAGAGCTAGGTAGGGCTCTTAAAGATAGCGGATATGGGGAGAAGGGGTACTGATTGGGGATGATCAGCCATGATCATATTGAATGGTAGTGCTGGGTCGAAGGGCCGAATGGCCTACTCCTGCACCTATTGTCTATTGTCTATTGACCAGGGGACATAGGTTCAAGGTGAAGGGGAAAAGATTTAATAGGAATCCGAGGGGTAACTTTTTCACACAAAGGGTGGTGGGTGTATGGAACAAGCTGCCAGAGGAGATAGTTGAGGCTGGGACTATCCCAACGTTTAAGAAACAGTTCGACAGGTACATTGATAGGACAGGTTTGGAGGGATATGGACCAAACACAGGCAGGTGGGACCAGTGTAGATGGGACATTGTTGGCCGGTGTGGGCAAGTTGGGCCGAAGGGCCTGTTTCCATGCTGTATTGCTCTATGACTCTAACCACACGAAGAATTCTCGGGGTCCAAGCCCATCACTCCCTGAAGACAAGTGGATCGAGAGGTAAAGGCTGCTCATGGCATGCTAGCTTTCATAGCTTGGTGCTTTTGATATCAGAGTCCCAGAAGTCACGTTGCAGTATTATTGCACTAAGATCAGGTCGCATTTGGAGTATTGCGTGCAGTTCTGGTTGCCCCCATTAAATGAAGGATGTGGAGGCTTTGGGAAGAATGCAGAGGTGGTTTACCAGAGGGATGCCTGGATTATGGAGTATTATTATCGGAAATGTTTGGACAGACTTGGATTGTTTTCTCTGGAACGCTGGCCCTGATAGAAATAGGAAGGCATGGATAGGGTAGACAGTCAGAACCTTTATCCCAGGATGGGAAAATACAGTACTAAACAACATGGCTTTAAGGAGATAGGGGCAACGTTTAATAGAGGTGAGCAAGTTTTATTTTACACAAGAGGAGGAGGAGCTAACCAGCAGCCGTCCGTTTAAATTACTTTTTTAACGGTTTAATGAGTCTCCGTTTTCTTTGTAGGAGACATTCTACTTTTTAAGTCTGAAGAAGGGTTTCGGCCCGAAACGTTACTTGTTTCCTTCGCTCCATAGATGCTGCTGCACCCGCTGAGTTTCTCCAGCATTTTTGTGTACCTTCTACTTTTTAATGTCTGGTGAAGGGGGCTACGATATTTCTAGGTCCCTACCTGGTCGGTGAGGCAGCTTTTCTCCGGCCTGCTCCGTTGACCCGTCCTCATGGCCTACCAGCGGGCATGGAGCGCCGTTTCCTGGCGGGAACTGCCCTGCACCTCGGTTTGGTGGCGGCACAGCGCTGGAGCGTTGTCGCGGAGCGTAGCGGGCGATGCCTTAGATACATAGATACATAGAAAATAGGTGCAGGAGTAGGCCATTCGGCCCTTCGAGCCTGCACCGCCATTCAATATGATCATGGCTGATCATCCAACTCAGTATCCCGTACCTGCCTTCTCTCCATACCCCCTGACCCCTTTAGCCACAAGGGCCACATCTAACTCCCTCTTAAATATAGCCAATGAACTGGCCTCAACTACCCTCTGTGGCAGAGAGTTCCAGAGATTCACCACTCTCTGTGTGAAAAAGGTTTTTCTCATCTCGGTCTTAAAGGATTTCCCCCTTATCCTTACGCTGTGACCCCTTGTCCTGGACTTCCCCAACATCGGGAACAATCTTCCTGCATCTAGCCTGTTCAACCCCATAAGAATTTTGTAAGTTTCTATAAGATCCCCTCTCAATCTCCTAAATTCTAGCGAGTATAAGCCAAGTCTATCCAGTCTTTCATCATATGAAAGTCCTGACATCCCAGGAATCAGTCTGGTGAACCTTCTCTGCACTCCCTCTATGGCTATAATGTCCTTCCTCAGATTTGGAGACCAAAACTGTACGCAATACTCCAGGTGTGGTCTCACCAAGACCCTGTACAACTGCAGTAGAACCTCCCTGCTCCTATACTCAAATCCTTTTGCTATGAAAGCTAACATACAATTCGCTTTCTTCACTGCCTGCTGCACCTGCATGCCTACTTTCAATGACTGGTGTACCATGACACCCAGGTCTCGCTGCATCTCCACTTTTCCTAATCGGCCACCATTTAGATAATAGTCTGCTTTCCTGTTTTTGCCACCAAAGTGGATAACCTCACATTTATCCACATTATACTGCATCTGCCAAACATTTGCCCACTCACCCAGCCTATCCAAGTCACCTTGCAGTCTCCTAGCATCCTCCTCACAGCTAACACTGCCCCCCAGCTTAGTGTCATCCGCAAACTTGGAGATGTTGCTTCAATTCCCTCATCCAGCTCATTAATATAAATTGTAAATAGCTGGGGTCCCAGCACTGAGCCTTGCGGTACCCCACTAGTCACTGCCTGCCATTGTGAAAAGGACCCGTTTACTCCTACTCTTTGCTTCCTGTTTGCCAGCCAGTTCTCTATCCACATCAATACTGAACCCCCAATACCGTGTGCTTTAAGTTTGTATACTAATCTCTTATGTGGGACCTTGTCGAAAGCCTTCTGAAAGTCCAGATACAACACATCCACTGGTTCTCCCCTATCCACTCTACTAGTTACATCCTCGAAAAATTCTATAAGATTCGTCAGACATGATTTACCTTTCGTAAATCCATGCTGACTTTGTCCAATGATTTCACCACTTTCCAAATGTGCTGCTATCCCATCTTTAATAACTTACTCTAGCAGTTTCCCCACTACCGATGTTAGACTAACTGGTCTGTAATTCCCCAATTTCTCTCTCCCTCCCTTCTTAAAAAGTGGGGTTACGTTTGCTACCCTCCAATCCTCAGGAACTACTCCAGAATCTAAAGAGTTTTGAAAAATTATCACTAATGCATCCACTATTTCTGGAGCTACTTCCTTAAGTACTCTGGGATGCAGCCTATCTGGCCCTGGTGATTTATCGGCCGTTAATCCATTCAATTTACCCAACACCACTTCCCGACTAACCTGGATTTCACTCAGTTCCTCCATCTCCTTTGACCCGCGGTCCCCTGCTATTTCCGGCAGATTATTTATGTCTTCCTTAGTGAAGACGGAACCAAAGTAGTTATTCAATTGGTCCGCCATATCCTTGTTCCCCATGATCAATTCACCTGTTTCTGACTGCAAGGGACCTACATTTGTTTTAACTAATCTCTTTCTCTTCACATATCTATAAAAATTTTTGCAGTCAGTTTTTATGTTCCCTGCCAGTTTTCTTTCATAATCTATTTTCCCTTTCCTAATTAAGCCCTTTGTCCTCCTCTGCTGGTCTCTGATTTCTCCCAGTCCTCTGGTATGCTGCTTTTTCTGGCTAATTTGTACGCATCATCTTTTGCTTTGATACTATCCCTGATTCCCTTGTTATCCACGGATGCACTACCTTCCCTGATTTATTCTTTTGCCAAACTGGGATGAACAATTTTTGTAGTTCATCCATCCAGTCTTTAAATGCCTTCCATTGCATATCCACCGTCAACCCTTTTAGAACTAATTGCCAGTCAATCTTGGCCAATTCACGTCTCATACCCTCAAAGTTACCTTTCATTAAGTTCAGAACCCTTGTTTCTGAATTAACAATGTCACTCTCCATCGTAATGAAGAACTCAACCATATTATGGTCACTCTTGCCCAAGGGGGCACGCACAACAAGACTGCTAACTAACCCTTCCTCATTACTCAATACCCAGTCTAGAATAGCCTGCTCTCTCGTTGGTTCCTCTACATGTTGGTTTAGATAACTATCCCGCATACATTCCAAGAAATCCTCTTCCTCAGCACCCCTGCCAATTTGATTCACCCAATCTATATGTAGATTGAAGTCACCCATTATAACTGTTTTGCCTTTGTTGCACGTATTTCTAATTTCCTGTTTGATGCCATCCCCAACTTCACTACTACTGCTAGGTGGCCTGTACACAACACCCACCAGCGTTTTCTGTCCCTTAGTGTTTCGCAGCTCTACCCATACCGATTCCACATCCTCCAAGCTAATGTCCTTCCTTTCCACTGCGTTAATCTCCTCTCTAACCAGCAACGCTACCCCACCTCCTTTTCCTTTCTCTCTATCCCTCCTGAATATTGAATATCCCTGGATGTTCAGCTCCCAGCCTTGGTCACCCTGGAGCCATGTCTCCGTGATCCCAACTATATCATAATCATTAATAGCTATCTGCACGTTCAACTCATCCACCTTATTACGAATGCTCCTTGCATTGAGACACAAAGCCTTCAGGCTTGTTTTTACAACGCTCTTACCCCTTATACAATTATGTTGAAAAGTGCCCCTTTTTGATTTTTGCCCTGGATTTGTCTGCCTGCCACTTTTACTTTTCACCTTGCTACCTATTGCTTCCGCCCGCATTTTACACCCCTCTGTTTCTCTGCTCACCCATTTAAGAACCCCACCACCTCTTATTCTCTGTTTATTATTGTTTTCTTCTTTCCCCTCTACATGTTGGGTCTGAGTGCTTTCCTTCTCTGCCTCCTGCCTCACACACTGTCTAATAGCTTTCTCTATTTGAGTCCCTCCCCCCAACCATTCTAGTTTAAAGTCTCCCCAGTAGCCTTTGCAGATCTCCCCGCCAGGATATCGGTCCCCCTCAGGTTCAAGTGCAACCCATCCTTTTAGTACAGGTCGAACCTTCCACAAAAGAGGTCCCAATGATCCAGAAATTTGAATCCCTGCCCCCTGCACCAGTCCTTCAGCCACGAATTTATCCTCCACCTCGCTCCATTCCTACTCTCACTGCCGCGTGGCACAGGCAGTAATCCCGAGATTGTTACCTTTGCTGTCCTTCTCTTTAACTCCCCTCCTAACTCCCTAAATTCTCCTTGCCTGGATCGCCGCGCTGGATCGTTGCATCGGAGCTCCGGTGAGCTGTGACCGCCGAGGTCAACACGTCCGGGCTGCGGGACTGCGGAGAGGATCGGGCAGCGCCGACTTTAACATTGGGAGCCTTGGAGCTCCAAACCGGCACGGCCTTGTCGGCTTCGGTAGCTGCGGCCTCCGGTGAGGAAATCGGCCGTTCCAGGTGGCCCAGCCGCTGTGAGGACTCTCCCGACGCCGGGGCAACATCACCCGGTGAAAACGGCCAGGAACATCGGGCCTCCGTACAGGCAATAGCGGAGGCCTCATTAGTCCTGACTTTGGGTGAACTGGGGTTGGGGACTGGACATTGTACCTTCCCCCACAGTGGTAATCATTGTGGGGGGATGATTTTTGTGTGCTGTGTCTTTGTTAGTCTGTGTTCAAGATGGCGGTCGGAGGGGAGAGTGGACGCTGGCGCGGTTTAGCTGCCGCTGCTCTCTCCTCCAATTGTGTTTCTGATTTTCTTTTTTGTGCCTTTGGAATGAATTCTGTCCTTAATTTGTGTATTGTGATGTTGATGATGTCCCTACTATTTTATTTTTTATTTTTTTATTCTGCTTATATGTTTTGTAATCTGCTTATCTGCAAGGCGTCCTTGAGAGTCTTTGAAAGGCGCCCATAAGTGTAAAGATAAATAAAAAATTTAAAAAACACAGAGGGTGGTGGGTGCCTGGAACGCGCTGCCAGGGGTGATGGTGGAGGCAGATACGATAGTGGTGTTCAAGAGACCTTTGGACAGGCACATGTATATGCAGGGAATGGAGGGATATGGATCACGTGCAGGCTGATAAGAGTTGGTCGTGGAGCTGGGATAACCACTTACTACAGGTGCATAAATGTTCGATCAACGTACGACATACGCTCATCCAATTCAAAACATTACATAGACTATATTATTCAAAAACTAAATTAAATAAAATCTTTCCTAATGTTTCACCAATCTGTGATAAATGTCTATGTCAAGAAGCTACCATAGCGCATTCTTTTGTTTTTTGTACAAAAATCCAAAATTCTGGTGTGAAATATTTGATATTTTTTCAAATTAATTAAAATAAAACTGGTACCAAAACCAGAATGGATCATTTTTGGAATATCGGAAGGTATCTCTGAATTAAACGTGTATCAGAAGAACTTATTCAATTACGGGCTAATAATGGGAAAAAGGCTCATACTTAAATTCTGGAAAAATGCGCCACACCAACAATAAAATGTGGACATCAAATATGTTGGAAACATTACATCTGGAAGAGATGAGATTCCTCTTAGCAGGGAAAGCAGACCAATTCCAAAAGACGTGGTCTACGTTTCTGGACCTATTATAAGCATGAGGTGCAATAGTAATTTAAAAAATAAATAAAGAAAGAATGGTATCAGGACCTGGTAATGGGAGGTAAAACAACAAAAACAGACTTGGTTGGTAGTCCCCTTTCTGCGATTGTTCCTACTTTCTTTTTCTTTCTTTTCTAGGGTCTACTTTCTTACTTTACTTCCTTCTCTAACTTCTTTTCTAAGGGGCTTTCTTTTCACAACACTCTCTTGCACCTCACGACTCTTGCGCACTTTCTTTACTTTTCTTACTTCTATCTTTCTCTTAAAGCTTAAAAAAATGAAGCGGTATAAAGAATGTATTAAGATATAAGTGTTGTGTATTACTGTAATTTACCGTACTTCTAATAAAAATAATTAAAAAAAAAAAAAAAAGAGTTGGTCGTGGCATCATGTTCGGCACAGACAGTGTGGGCCGAAGGGCCTGTTCTTGTGTCGCACTGTCCTATGTTCTATGTTCCAACGTTAAGACTTGCAAGTTCAAGTGCTATTCTGAAATCCTGTACTGTTCCATATTCGATGTTCTACATAAGTGGACTATCGTTCTAAGATTGATTTCATCCCAGCTCATTACAAACTTCATTGATAAAAAGGAAGTATCTGAAGGAAAATCCACTCTGTCTAATAGCACTCCAATTAAGAACCAAAGGTAGACACAAAATGCTGGAGTAACTCAGCGGGACAGGCAGCATCTCTGCAGAGAAGGAATGGGTGACGTTTCGGGTCGGGACCCTTCTTCAGACTCAGATATGCTTCCGACACGAAACGTGTTGGACAACGGAACGACACTGTAGGACAACTTGTTCTATTTGATCTCTATTTGATTGTGCACGCCCGGTTGATTGCATTCGTCGAAACAGGGCGGACCACGTGAAGGTTGCAATCTCCCACCCCAGTGATTTCCCTTAAATATTGAATATTCCCTATTTTCCTGTCATAGGTTATGAAATATTTCAATCATCCCCACAAATCTAAAGCCCAAGATGCTAATTCCTATGATCTGTCCTTTTTTAAATGCAGGCTTGAATAGAGGCAACAAGCAAAGGACATTCTTATGTCCACAGAACACTATTTCCATTAATAATGAACATTGACCTCCAATTTCAGGTAGTCCTTGCTTTCTCCCTCCTTCCCCTCCCCTCCCCAGCTCTCCCACAGCCCACTGTCTCCGCCTCTTCCTTTTTTCTCTCCCCCCCCCCACCCCCACATCAGTCTGAAGAAGGGTCTCGACCCAAAACGTCACCCATTCCTTCGCTCCATAGATGCTGCCTGTCCCGCTGAGTTACTCCAGCTTTTTGTCTACCTTCGATTTTTACAGCATCTGCAGTTCCTTCTTAAACATTAACTTTTTCACACAGTGAGTGGTGAATCTGTGGAATTCTCCGCCACAGAGGGTAGTTGAGGCCAGTTCATTGGCTATATTTAAGAGGGAGTTAGATGTGGCCCTTGTGGCAAAAGGAATCAGTGGGTATGGAGAGAAGGCAGGTACGGGATACTGAGTTGGATGATCAGCCATGATCATATCGAATGGTGGTGCAAGCTCGAAGGGCCGAATGGCCTACTCCTGCACCTATTTTCTATGTTTCTATGTTTTCTATGTATTATTTCCATTCTGCTCGTAGTTCATTGGAAGGACAAATGCAAGCAGTCTTATCATGTGCCTTTATTAACATGTAATAATTCAATATATTTATTCAGCGGACAAAATGGGTCTGTTTCTGCTGACTCCAACTCGACTGAGTTTGTGCTTGAAAGGTGCCAAAGTCACCCTTCGAGCGGTCGCCTCAGGTGTTCATAGAGGCGTGGTCGCATCTGATAAATCACCACCAGTGCAGTCCCCATGGTCTTCCAAGACTGACGTCCACCGATGAAAGTCACAATGTGGCATGCGCTTTGTTGCGATAAACCGTGAACCAACCTCAATTCTGAGGGATTTATTAAGAAGAAATCAGAGGTAGACAAAAATGCAGGAGAAACTCAGCGGGTGAGGCAGCATCTATGGAGCGAAGGAATAGGCGACGTTTCGGATGGAAGGGGGCTTGTTTGTAGGTTAGTTACCTAAAATTGGAGAATTCAATGGTCATGCCTTTGGGTTGGAAGCTGCCATAGCCGAATATGTATATGATGTGTATATGTGTATGATCTATATGTATATGATGTATTCAAGAGAGAGTGAGATTTAGCTCATAGGGCTAACGGAATCAAGGGATATGGGGAGAAAGCAGGAATGGGGCACTGATTCTGGATGATCTGCCATGATCATATTGAATGGCGGTGCTGGCTCAAAGGGCCGAACGGCCTCTCCTGCACCTATTTTCGATGTTTCTAATGTGAGGTGCAGTTCCTCCAGTTAGCAAGTGGCCGGCCTCTGGCAGTGGAGGAGGCCCAGGCCAGAAAGGTCAGCATGGGAATGGGAAGGGGACAATAGACAATAGACAATAGGTGCAGGAGTAGGCCATTTGGCCCTTCGAGCCAGCACCGCCATTCAATGTGATCATGGCTGATCATCCCCAACCAGTACCCCGTTCCTGCCTTCTCCCCATAACCCCTGACTCCGCTCTTTTTAAGAGCCCTATCTAGCTCTCTCTTGAAAGCATCCAGAGAACCAGCCTCCATCGCCCTCAGAGGCAGAGAATTCCACAGACTCACCACTCTCTGTGGGAAAAAGTGTTTCCTTGTCTCCGTTCTAAATGGCTTACTCCTTACTCTGGAGTTAAAATGGTAGGCAAAACCGGGAGATCCAGCAGGCCTTGGTGGACCGAGCGCAAGTGTTCGGCTAGATGGTCCTTCACTCTGTCTCTAGATAGTCTACCACGGCACGGTGGCGCAGCGGTAGAGTTGCTGCCTCACAGCGCCAGAGCCCCGGGTCCCGGGTTCGATCCTGACTACGGGCGCTGTCTATACGGAATTTGTACGCTCTCCCCGTGACCTGCGTGGGGTTTCCCCCGGGATCTTCGGTTTCCTCCCACACTCCAAAGACGTGCAGGTTTGTAGGTGAATCGGGCTTTGGTATAATATGTAAAATTGTCGCTGTGTGCGTAGGATAGTGTTAGTGTGCGGGGATCGCTGGTGGGCGCGGACTCGGTGGGCCGAAGGGCCAGTTGCCGCGCTATGTATCTCTAAACTCAACTAAAACTTAAACGGAAGGTGCTAACGGAGACGAGGAAACACTTTTTCTCACAGAGAGTGGTGAGTCTGTGGAATTCTCTGCCTCAGAGGGCGGTGGATGCAGGTTCTCTGGATACTTTCAAGAGAGAGCTAGATAGAGCTCTTGAAGATAGCGGAGTCAGGGGATATGGGGAGAAGGCAGGAACGGGGTACTGATTGGGGATGATCAGCCATGATCACATTGAATGGCGGGGCTGGCTCGAAGGGCCAAATGGCCTACCCCTGCTCCTATTGTCTATTGTCTATTGTCTATAACTGTCAACAGTGACTGACATCTATTGACTCGATACCCGACCCAGGGAAGTTGGTGGAACTTTAGGCTGTCGACATTGCTCACAGAATCCCATGGATTCCATTTTTAAAAGGGCGATCTTTTAATGGAATCATTGGTTGGAATATTATTTGCATTGCCCTCAAGAAGCAACAATGCTTTGGCCTTCCAGTGACATCGTTAGAGAGTTGCTGATTGAAATTACTCCATAATGAGATTTTGAAGGGCCAATTAACTAACTTTCCTAAGAGCAGTGATCAATGGATGAGTGAAGAGTCTGTCAATAGAGTTGTGCCAAACGCCAACGCGAGAGAAATCAAATCGGAAAAATTATTGAATCCCTGCATATTTCAACATTTGTTAACATTAGTCATAGAGCCACCACCGCGTGGAAACAGGCCCTTCGGCCCAACTCCTCTATGCTGTCCCAAGATGCCCTATCTAAGTTAGTCCCATTTGCCCATGAATTATGCTGTCATTGTGAAGGTAAATGCAATTCCATTTTGTTCTGGCTGTGTGGAGTTTGCACGTTCCCCGTGGGTTTCAATAGACAATAGACAATAGGTGCAGGAGTAGGCCATTTGGCCCTTCGAGCCAGCACTGCCATTCAATGTGATCATGGCTGATCATCCCCAATCAGTACCCCGTTCCTGCCTTCTCCCCATATCCCCTGACTCCGCTATCTTTAAGAGCCCTATCTAGCTCTCTCTTGAAAGCATCCAGAGAACCCGCCTCCACCGCCCTCTGAGGCAGAGAATTCCACAGACTCACAGCTCTCTGTGAGAAAAAGTGTTTCCTCGTCTCCGTTCTAAATGGCTTACTCCTTATTGTTAAACTGTGGCCCCTGGTTCTGGACTCCCCCAACATCGGGAACATGTTTCCAGCCTCTAGCGTGTCCAACCCTTAACAATCTTATATGTTTCAAGAGAGTCCAGTAAAATCTGATCAGAGATAGTCCAAGGGTCTCCGATGTGGTAGATAGTAGCTCAGGACTGCTCTCTAGTTGTTGGTAGGATGGTTCAGTTCAGTTTAGTTTAGTTTAGAGATAGAGCGCGGAAACAGGCCCTTCGGCCCACCGAGTCTGCACCAACCAGCGATCCCCGCGCATTAACACTATCTACACACACCACTAGGACAATTTACAATTTTATACCAGGCCCAATTGACCTACAAACCTGTACGTCTTTGGATTGTGGGGGAAAACCGGAGAAAGATCTCGGAGAAAACCCACGCAGGTCACGGGGAGAACGTACAAACTCCGTACGGACAACGCCCGTAGTCAGGATCGAACCCGGGTCTCCGGCGCTATGAGGCAGCAGCTCTACCGCTGCGCCACCCTGCCCCTTGCCTGAATCTCTAACTCGAGAGACAAGATGCTTCCCTGACTGCACGCAGATGCAAGGGTCGAAACCAAATTCATGACTGATTGTAAGAAGTTCAAGACGGGAAAACAATCAATGTTGGAAATGAACTCGCTGCTGAAGAAAGGAAAGCAAAAGCCTGAGGACTCACTTAGGAATCAATTAAGTGATTGGAGCAGGAGAGAAGCAAATGATATATCGAGAGAGAAGAAGTATTGGGTCTTCTCAAGCACAATGATATAATAATCTTTTGATTTGAGCCGGTGGATACTTTAGATGTCTCGGCCTTGGTAATCTGTGATTACTTTACACAGTTCCTTAAGGGAAATGTACTTAATTATCTCCTCAGGTGGGTTCAATAAAGTAATATTCTCAAATCAACTGTGTTTTATTAATGTTTTACAGGGATATGGCATTGTTAATGACAACCCAGACATCCAGATTAGCAGGAAATAGATATCTGAAGTTGTAGTTATTTTTTAGATTTAATCTTAGTCTGCAGTTTCACTTTATTCTTGTCACCTGGACCGAGGAAGAGTTCATTGCCTGCTATCCAGTCAATAGACAGTAGACAATAGACAATAGGTGCAGGAGTAGGCCATTGGGCCCTTTGAGCCAGCACCGCCATTCAATGTGATCATGGCTGATCATCCCCAATCAGTACCCCGTTCCTGCCTTCTCCCATATCCCCTGACTCCGCTATTTTTAAGAGCCCTATCTAGCTCTCTCTTGAAAGCATCCAGAGAACCGGCCTCCACCGCCCTCTGAGGCAGAGGATTCCACAGACTCACCACTCTCTGTGAGAAAAAGTGTTTCCTCGTCTCCGTTCTAAATGGCTTACTCCTTATTCTTATACTGTGGCCCCTGGTTCTGGACTCCCCCAACATCGGGAACATGACAAGACTGCGCAGGATTACAATCAAGCTGCCCACAGTGTACAGATGCATGATAAAGGGTAGACACAAAATGCTGGAGTAACTCAGCGGGACAGGCAGCATCTCAGGAGAGAAGGAATGGGTGCCGTTTCGGGTCGAGACCCTTCTTCAGACAGATGTCAGGGGAGTGGGTGGGACAGATAGAATGTAGTCGGAGACAGTAAGACTGGTGGGAGAACTGGGAAGGGGGAGGGGGATGGAGAGAGAGAGAAAGCAAGGGCTGCTTGAAGTTAGAGAAGTCAATGTTCATACCGCTGGGGTGTAAGCTGCCCAAATATGAGGTGCTGTTCCTCCAATTTACGCTGGGCCTCACTCTGACAATGGAGGAGGCCCAGGACAGAAAGGTCAGATTGGGAATGGGAGGGGGAGCTGAAGTGCCTTTGGGTTGGAAGCTGCCATAGCCGAATATGTGGACTGAGCGGAGGTGTTCAGCTAAACGATCGCCGAGCCTGCGCTTGGTCTCGCCGATGTAGAGAAGTTGACACCTGGAACAGCGGATACAGTAGATGAGGTTGGAGGAGGCGCAGGTGAACCTCTGCCTCACCTGGAAAGACTGTTTGGGTCCTTGGATGGAGTCGGGGGGGGGGGGGGGGGGGGGAGGTGAAGGGACTGGTGTTGCATCTCCTGCGGTTGCAAATTGAAGATTGAAAATCGTGAAGCGATTGTAATGAATGATAGCAGGTCCACTTCTGAGACCAGCACGTTACACTTGGCTTTGACACCAGCTTATCATTTATGGCAGGAAAAAGGAAAATGCAGAATTCTTGATTTCCCCTACCCTGTGTAAAAAATCTCCGTGCATTCACCCTATCCATTCTCCTTATAGTTTTACACACTTGCCCGCACGGTGGCGTAACGGTACAGTCGCTGCCTTGCAGCAAAAATGCAGCGCCAGAGACCCGGGTTCGATCCCGACAACGGCCACTGTCTGTACGGAGTTTGTACCTTCTCCCCGTGATCCACGTGGGTTTTCTCCGGGATCTTCGGTGTCCTCCCACACTCCGAAGACGCACCAAAGGTTAATTGGCTGGTGTTAAAAAAATGTTAAATGTCCGTTGTGTGTGTAGGACGGTGTTAATATGCGGGGATCGCTGGTCGGTGCGGACTCGGTAGGCCGAAGAGCCTATTTCCGCGCTGTATCTCAAAACTAAACTAAACGAAACTTCTGTAATAACACCCCTCAGTATCCCGGAGAAACTCAGCGGGTGGGGCAGCATCTATGGAGCCATCGAGGCTGCCTCACCCGCTGAGTTCCTCCAGCATTTTTGTCTACCTTTGATTTTCCAGCATCTGCAGTTCCTTCTCAAACAACCCCTCAGCCTTCTGCGCTCCAAGGAGTAAAGTCCTAGCCCTGCCCAACCGCTCCCTATAGCTCAGGCCCACGAGTCTTGGCAACATCCTTGTAAATCTTCTCTGCACTCTTTCCAGCTTAATGGCACCGACCTACAACAGGGCAACCAAAACTGAACAAAGGTGTTCCAAATGCGGCCTCACCAACGTGATGTGCAAATATAACATAACTGGAACAAATAGAACATCCCGACTGAAGAGAGTCCAAGAGAGAGCTAGATAGGGTTCTTAAAGATAGCGGAGTCAGGGGATATGGGGAGAAGGCAGGAACGGGGTACTGATTGGGGATGATCAGCCATGATCGCATTGAATGGCGGTGCTGGCTGGAAGAGCCGAATGGCCTATTCCTGCACCTATTGTCTATAGTCTATTGTCTAAACTCAGGGGGTGAGGCAGCATCTATGGAGCGAAGGAATAGGCGACGTTTCGACCCGAAACGTCGCCTATTCCTTCGCTCCATAGATGCCGCCTCACCCGCTGAGTTTCTGCAGCATTTTCCTCTACCTTCGATTTTTCCAGCATCTGCAGTCCCTTCTTAAACAACCCAACTTCTATACTCAGTATCCCAGCTGATGATTTCTTTGATAAGTATAAGAACATGACATGGAATAATGAATGGATAAATAAAAACCGGAACGCAATGGCGAGGAATATGTGAAGCTTCGGGCTCTTTACCTGAGCGCGTAGCATTTGTAACGCAATAGATGAGTTGACAGCGCAAAATGAAATAAATCGGCTCGATGTTTTAGCTATTAGGAAGACATGGTTGCAGGGGGACTGAGGACTCAATATTCCAGGTTATTCAATGTTCCAGAAGGCGAGGGGAAAAGTGGACGAGTGGTGTTGCTGATCGAGGATGATATCAGCGTGCGTTGGTGAGCACAGATACCCACTTTCACGACCTAATTCACGACATCTGCCGAGTTTGCCCTTGACTCACACTCGCAGCATGGTCGTCACGAGGTCGTAGGAGGTCGTAGGAGGTTGTGATGCTAGTCGTAGGTACTCGTGGCATCAAGTAGGTCGGGGCGTTTTTCTAGCCTGATGAAAAATGTCCACGAGTAAAAAAGTGAATTAGGTCGTGGAAGTGGGACATGCCCTATACAGGGACAATGGATTATGAGGGGGAATCGGCTTGAATGGAATTAAGAAAAAAATTAAGGGTAATGTAGAAAGGAAGAAAATAAGAAAAGAGGGAAAAAAACGTAACGTTATTGGGTCAAAGGCATGCCAAAAGTAGAGTCAGAGTCATACAGCTCGAAAACAAGCCCTATGGCCCAGCATGCCCCACCATGCCAACCAGGGTGCCCCATCGACACTAGTACCAACTGCCCACGTTTGGTCCGTGTCCATGTAAACCTCTTTAATGAGCTTGGGTGATTTTAAGCTGTGAATCGTGACGCAATTATGTTTCGGACGTCAGTCGATAGTTTGTTTATCTCTTGTGATGGAGACAGTGAGATGAAGAAAGGGGTGGGAGGTCATAAGGTCACAAGGTCATAAGGAATAGGAGTTGAATTCGGCCATTCGGCCCATCAAGTCTACTCCGCCATTCAATCATGGCTGATCTATCTCTCCCTCCCAACCCCATTCTCCTGCCTTCTCCCCATAACCCCTGACACCCGTACTAATCGAGAAATGTCGGAGATGGTCCAAGTGAATTTGAGTTGATTGTTAAGGGCTTGGACACGCTAGAGGCAGGAAACATGTTCCCGATGTTGGGGGAGTCCAGAACCAGGGGCCACAGTTTAAGAATAAGGAGTCAGCCATTTAGAACGGAGACGAGGAAACACTTTTTCTCACAGAGAGTTGTGAGTCTGTGGAATTCTCTGCCTCAGAGGGCGGTGGAGGCAGGTTCTCTGGATGCTTTCAAGAGAGAGCTAGATAGGGCTTAAAAATAACAGAGTCAGGGGATATGGGGAGAAGGCAGGAACGGGCTACTGATTGGGGATGATCAGCCATGATCACATTGAATGGCGGTGCTGGCTCGAAGGGCCGAATGGCCTACTCCTGCACCTATTGTCTATTGTCTATTGAGTGCAGGATGGAAATTGGTAGTGAAGTTAATGAAGTCCATGATTTCCGCACGGGTTTTTAGATGTCATTTGATATTCTATCACCTGTGATAGAGATGGTAAGATCAAGAACAGGGAGAGAGGTATCAGAAATGGCCCAAGTGAATTTGAGTACAGGATTGACATTGGTAGTGAAGTTGATAACCCTCCGCTGACTCTCAAACTGAAGAAGGGTCACGACCCGAAACGTCACCTATTTATTTTCTCCTTTTCTCCAGAGATGCTGCTGAACCCGCTGAGTTACTGCAGTATTTTGTGTCTATCCTTAATCTGTATATTGTGTAGGAAGGAACTGCAGATGATGGTTTAAACTGAAGACAGACACAAAAGGCTGGAGTAACTCAGCGGGACAGGCAGCGTCTCTGGAGAGAAGGAACGGGTGAGGTTTCGGGTCGAGGCCCTTCTTCAGACCAGTGGTCTGAATCTGTGTATTGTTTGGTCTAATTTAATGAGGAAAGGTGACATGGTAGAACATAGAACACGCAGTACAGTACAGTACAGTACAGCAACAGGCCTTTCACTGCCTGTACAGAACGTGATACCATGACTACAATCAGGAACGTGGAGAGGGCATCGGGACAACAGCACCTCTTCACTAGACGAGCTCAATGCCTTTCACGCCCGTTTTAAGATCATAAGATCATGTCATAAACGATAGGAGCAGAATTAGGCCATTCCGCCCATCAAATCCTCTCCTGCCTTCTCCCCATAACCTCTGACACCCGTACTAATCAAGAACCTATCTATCTATCTCTGCCTTATAAATAGCCACTGACTTGGCCTCCACAGCCTTCTGTGGCAAAGAATTCCACAGATTCATCTCCCTCTGACTAAAGAAATTCCTTCTAAAATCCTCCTTGATCTTCCTAAAAGATCGTCCTTTCATTCTGAGGCTGTGACCTCTGGTCCTAGACTCTCCCACTAATGGAAACATCCTCTCCACATCCACTCTATCCAAGCCTTTCACTATTCTGTACGTTTCAATGAGGTCCCCCCCCCCCCTCATTATTCTAAACTCCAGCGAGTACAGGCCCCGTGCCGTCAAAAAGTTCATAAGTGAATGGGGCAGAATTAGGACATTCAGCCCATCAAGTCTACTCCGCCATTCAATCAATCTACATTTCCCTCTCAACCCCATTCTCCTGCCTCCTCCCTGAAACCTTTGACACCCGTACTAATCAAGAATCTGTCAATCTCAGCTTTAAAAATACCCAATGACTTGGCCTCCACAGCCGTCTGTGGCAATGAGTTCCAGTTTCACCACCCTCTGACTAAAGAATTTCCTCCTCATCTCCTTTCTCAAGGAACGTCCTGTGAAGGTGTAACAGAAGACCTTTTGAAGACTGGGGACATCTGAAGGAGATTCACAGGAAGTGATGCCTGGGTCAGATCGGCCGTGATGGTACAGAATGCTGCATAGGTTCACTAAATTAACCGCTCTGATCAGAGGATTGAACCTTATCTAGAGTTGAGTAAAATGAGAAGTGGTCCAAATGAAACTCTGCAAGAAACTGCAGCGAATTGTGGATGCAGCCCAGACCAACACACAAACCATCCTCCCTTCCATTGACTCCATCTACACCTCGCGCTGCCTCAGCAAGGCCAGCAGCAAAATCAAGGACCTGTCTCACCCCGGCCACTCCCTCTTCTCCCCTAGACTGTGGAACAGCACCCCCTTTCCCATCAGAACTGCCCCCTCCATCGACTCTTTTAAGTCAAGACTAAAAACGTATCTATACTCCCAAGCCTTTCCTGACGTCCTCTGAGTGAGGGCTACATGTATATATGTATGTAGTTTGTTTAGTTTATGCTATTCTTATAACAAATGTAAAGCACTTTGGCCAACGAGAGTTGTTTTTTAAATGTGCTATATAAATAAATGTGACTTGACTTGACTCTCCCATCAGGCAAGAGGTACCGAAGTGTGAAAACGCACACCTCCAGATTCAGGGACAGTTTCTTCCCAGCTGTTATCAGGCAACTGAACCATCCTACCACAACTGTAAACATGTATTGTCTTCCCGCTGACTGGTTAGCACGCAACAAAAGCTTTTCACTGTACCTCGGTACAGGTGACAATAAACTAAACTGAAACTGAACTGAAACATGCGAGATGTTGTTCCTCTGACTCGAGAACTTAAAACCAGAGGTGCAGCCTCGAGTTTCAAGGGGAGAGAATTTAGAACTGAAATGGAGAATTTCTTCACGGGAACACGCCACAGAAAATGAAAGGTGTTTTTTTTGAACCAATTGATTGATGAATTTCAATTGATTGATGCTTTTGAAGTCAATAATTGATCACAACTCACAGGGCCTTGGTTTAAGATTAAACCGTGGCATTTTGAAGTTGGAGGAAGCTAGCAAATTATTTAGCTTTGAGTCTGAAGAAAGATATCTGCCTGGCAACTGATATGTTCGTTTCATAGACTGATTCTTCAATTTCTTTTAATGTTTTCTGACTGTTTGTTGAGTGCAGGCGTGAGCAATATTATTATAATGGTATGTGGGGGCAGGGAAAGAGATTCTGAACTCATAACCGAGGAGTAACAGTAATATAAACAGATTTCGCTTGGGCAGCTTACATCCCAGTGGTATCAATGTTCATTTCTTTAACTCCCCTCTGTCTCCATCCCTCCCCCACCCACGTTGTTGTACTACGTTCAAAGTCAATAGACAATAGACAATAGGTGCAGGAGTAGGCCATTCGGCCCTTCGAGCCAGCTCCGCCATTCAATGTGATCATGGCTGATCATCCCCAATCAGTACCCCGTTCCTGCCTTCTCCCCATATCCCCTGACTCCGCTTTCTTTAAGAGCCCTATCTAGCTCTCTCTTGAAAGCATCCAGAGAACCTGCCTCCACTGCCCTCTGAGGCAGAGAATTCCAGAGACTCACCACTCTCTGTGAGAAAAAAGTGTTTCCTCGTCTCCGTTCTAAATGGCTTACTCCTTATTCTTAAACTGTGGCCCCTGGTTCTGGACTCCCCCAACATCGGGAACATGTTTCCTGCCTCTAGCGTGTCCAAGCCCTTAACAATCTTATATGTTTCAATGAGATTCCCTCTCTTCCTTCTAAACTCCAGAGTGTACAAGCCCAGCTGCTCCATTCTCTCAGCATACGACAGTCCCGCCACCCCGCCTTGTTGAGTCTTGTTGAACATGCCCCCGATGTTGGGGGAGTCCAGAAAATGTTCCCCATATTGGGGGAAGTCCAGAACTAGGGGGTCACAGTTGAAGAATAAGGGGTAGGCCATTTAGGACCGACATGAGGAAAAACGCAGAGAGTTGTGAGCCCGTGGAATTCTCTGCCTCAGAAGGTGGTGGAGGCCAATTCTCTGGATGCTTTCAAGATCAAGCTCTTAAAGATAGCAGAGTCAAGGGACATGGGAAGAAGGCAGGAACGGGGTACTGATTGTGGATGATCAGCCATGATCACAGTGAATGGCGGTGCTGGCTCGAAGGGCCGAATGGCCTACTCCTGCACCTATTGTCTATTGACATCCTGTGAGGAATCTTCCAGTGGAGCAGTGAAATGGGGACCCAGGGAACTGCAGAAGTTGGAATCTCGAGCAAAACATAAGTGCTGGAGGAACTCATTGAAGAAGGTAGCATCTTTAGAGTTCAGAGTTTAGAGATAGAGCAGGGAAACAGGCCCTTCGGCCCGCCAAGTCCATACCGGCCAGCGATCCTGCACACTAACACTATCCTACACACACTAGGGATAATTTTTACATTTAAACCGAGCCAGTTAACCTACAAACCTGCACGTCTTTGGCATATGGGAGGAGACCGAAGTTCTCGGAGAAAACCCACGCAGGTCACGGGGAGAAGGTACAAACTCCGTACAGACAGCACCCGTAGTCGGGATGGAACCCGGGTCTCTGACGCTCTGAGCTATGCATGGCGGCAAATCTACCGCTGCGCCACCGTGCCGCCCTGTGGAGGGAATGGACCGACAACGTTTAAGCCTGATCTGTGCAGGAGGAGGAGGAGGAGGAGGAGGGTAAAGTTTGCGGGAGACAGTGTACATGAGTGCAACGTGCTTGGATCCAGCAGATTTGACCTAGAGCGGACATTTATCACCCAGTTTTCAGACGGGTTGCATGCATGATCTATGTGCGTGCATCTGCAGGAATTTATCAAAGCCTAAGAGGCTTCCAACACTTTGTTGACCCTTGAGCAGAACCATCCATATCAAATACACGAGAAAAAATGTCTCTTCAATTTCCACTGTGCTACAGAGACTAAGCGTCAGGACTTCCTATCTTGAGTGATGAGCTTTCAGATCAGATAAGAAGACAGCAAAACGGCTTGATAGCAAAACTATATCAATGAAACCAGGCAGGTGGGAGAGTTGTCAACGGTGGTGACAATTTTTCCAAGGACAATAGCAGACGATGTTAATCATCTTGAAGGAAACGCCAAAAAGGAAAAAAAACAACTTTGCGACAGTGTGAGAGATGTGATATTCGCGCCGTCCCTTGGCCACGCGGACATTCAGCACGTGCGTCTGCCTCAAGAACACCATTGTCCGTGGTGGAGCAGCGACGGAGAACGCTAACGGCTGCGCTTGGCCAGGCCGACCCAGCAACGTCGCCATGACAACGGGCCTTCACAGTCAGGTCAAGATCCCTGCACTTCAAACAACCGGGACTTGGAAATGGGACTTTGTACACCATACTACCGTCATACACTGTATCTGAGATGCTTATTTAAGATGTACAGATGCTCCCCGAATTACGATGCTTCGACTTACGATATCTCGACTCTACGACTGTGCTAAACGCTCGGCAACGCCAGCGAGCCGCACGTCACTTCCGGCCACGTGTTCAAATTGTATTAAATGCGTTTTCGACTTACGATATTTTCGATTCACGATGGGATTTTATCGGATCGTAACCCCATCGTAGGTTGAGGTGCAGCTGTATCTTAGTACTTGTGTGTAGTGACCCAGAGAGTTGTGAATCTGTGGGATTCTCTGCCACAGAAGGCAGTGGAGGCCAATTCACTGGATGTTTTCAAGAGAGAGTTAGATTTGGCTCTTGGGGCTAACGGAATCAAGGGAGAAAGCAGGAACGGGGTACTGATTTTGATGATCAGCCATGATCATATTGAATGGACCTGCTAGCTGGAAGGACCGAATAGCCTACTCCTGCATCTATGTTCAATGTTTTTATGAAAACTGCATACTAAAATGGCTTTCACTGTACCTCGGTACATGTGACGGATAAAGTACCAAACCAAATATCTTTACATCGTGAAGTAGCTTAGTTTAGTTTAGTTTTGAGATACAGCGCGGAAACAGGCCCTTCGGCCCACCGAGTCCGACTCACCCCATACACTGGCACTATCCCCTCACACACTACGGACAATTTAACATCTTTACCAAAGCCAATTAACCTACAAACCTGCACGTTTTTGGAGTGTGAGAGGAAACCGGAGCACCCGGAGAAAACCCACGCGGTCACAGGGAGAACGTGCAAACTCCGTACTTACAGCACCCGTAGTCAGGATCGCCTGGCTGTTAGGTAACCCCTTTGCTAAATGCTCACCAACACCAGTTGTAATGATGTAGGCAACTAACCATGTTGTAGCAAAGTGGGCGACTAACTATTCATATAACGTTTTAACATTGCATGCCACATAACACTAGAGGGCTTCGTAAGGTTAGTTTAGTTTAGTTTAGAGATACAGCATGGAAACAGGCCCTTCGGCCACCGAGTCCACGCTGACCAGCGATCACCCGCACACTAGTTGTACCCAACACACTATGGACAATTTACAGAAGCCAATGAACCCACAAACCTGCACGTCTTTGAGGTGCGAGGGCCAAAGGTTAAAGCAAGATAGACACAACAAGCTGGAGCCTCTCAGCGGGACAGGCAGCATCTCTGGAGTGAAGGGATGGGTGACGTTTCTGGTCGAGACCCTTCTTCAGACTGGGTTTAAAGTTTAAAGGAGATGTGTGGCAAAGGTTTTTTATACAGACGCTGGTGGGCCTGGAGCAAGTTGCCAGGGGTGGTGGTGGAGGCAGATACGATAGTGGCATTTAAGAGGCACTTGGATATGCAGGGAATGGAGGGATATGGATCACGTGCAGAGAGATGGTCTAGGCTTCATGTTCGGCACGGACATTGTGGGCTGAAGGCTATTCTATATTTTACGTACTCTCCTATGTTTTTTTGTTTTATGTTCTATGTCCTATGTTCCAGATGTTGGTGCGTGCAAGCACTTCCACTTTACACATGTTCAACAGCTCATAGTGTCGTATGCAAACGTGGAAACAGTCCCTTCGGCCCATCTTGCCCATGCCGACCAACATGCCCCATCTACACTAGCCCCACCTGCCGGCGTTTTGGATCCATATCCCTCCAAACCCGTCCTATCCATGTACCTGTCTACCTGTTGGCTGTGAGTATGTTGTCCATGGCAACAATGTAGGAACTTTGCAGACACAAAGTGCATGTTTGCAGAGAATTAATCGATAGATACAGACATGAGAACATGATTGAGGTGAACGAGTGAGCCGTGACCTTGCTGGCTGATGGACCTTGTGGGTCTACTCCTGACCCTATCTCTCATGTTATTCTGGCGACTCAATTGATGAAACAGGGAGACGTCACGCCTTGATTATTGGTCTCAAAGTGACATGCAGTGCAGAATATAAACAATGGAAGTAGCTCATGTTATTCTCCCATTGGATTAGGGGAGTTGAATAGACAATAGAGAATAGGTGCAGGAGTAGGCCATTCAGCCCTTCGAGCCATTCAATGTGATCATGGCTGGTCATCCACAATCAGTACCCCGTTCCTGCCTTCTCCCCATATCCCCTGACTCCGCTATCTTTAAGAGACCTATCTAGCTCTCTCTTGAAAGTATCCAGAGAACCGGCCTCCACCGCCCTCTGAGGCAGAGAATTCCACAGACTCACCACTCTCTGTGTGAAACAGTGTTTCCTCGTCTCCGTTCTAAATGGCTTACCCTTATTCTTAAACTGTGGCCCCTGGTTCTGGACTCCCCCAACATCGGGAACATGTTTCCTGCCTCTAGCGTGTCCAAACCCTTAATAATCTTATATGTTTCGATAGGATATCCTCTCATCCTTCTAAACACCAGAGTACACAAGCCCCGAAACGTCACCCATTCCTTCTCTCCAGAGATAAGGGGGAGGCCATTTAATACTGAGGTGAGAAAAAAACGTTTTCACCCAGAGAGTTGTGAATTTGTGGAAATCCTTGCACAGAGGGCAGTGGAGGCCAAACCACTGGATGGATTTAAGAGGGAGTTAGATAGAGCTCTAGGGGCTGGTGGTATCAAGGGATATGGGGAGAAGGCAGGCATGGGTTATTGATTGGGGACGATCAGCCATGATCACAATGAATGGCGGTGCTAGCTCGAAGGGCCGAATGTCCTCCTCCTGCACCTATTTTCTATTTCTATGTTTCTATGTTTCTATGCCTGTCCCGCTGAGTTACTCCAGCTTTTTGTGTCCATCTTCGGTTTAAACCAGCATCTGCAGTTCCTTCCTACACAATATTTAAAGCCGTCTCAGCCCCCCGGCTCTGCCCACGTCTAAGTTGTACGTGAATGTAATGTCAGTGTTTGCTGCAGGTGTGTGTGTGTGTGTGTGTGTGTTCGTTCACAGTCCCGGCCGCATGCTCCTCCGCTGTTGGTCTCCAGGGTGACTAAACCCATCATCCATAACTCACATCCTTCGCCAATACATGCAGTGAGAAAAACGGAAATAGACTGCAGCTCTGTGGGTTCAATAGAATTAAATAAACTCCAGAGTTGTAACTGAAGAGCTGATACATGAAAGGGCAATGTGTGGGTGTGACTACGCATTTGATAAATCACTAAAGAAAGGTGAAAGTTGCACAGCAAGAAATAGCAAGCCACTTAGAACTCATAAATGTCTGCAGAGTGCAGCAAGGCAGGGTTGCTGCCTCACCGCAACAGGGACCCCGGCTTCAATCCTGACTACGGGCGCTGTCTGTACCGAATTTACACCTTCACCCTGTGAACTGTGTGGGTTGTCTCCAGGAGCTCCGGTTTCCTCCCACTTTCCAAAGACGTATTAGTTTGTAGAATAATTGGCTTGGAATAAATGTCAATTGTCCCTAGTGTGTGTAGGATCGTGTTAGTGTGCGGGGATCGCTGGTCGGCGCGGACTCAGTGGGCCGAAGGGCCTGTTTCCGCGCTGTATCTCCAAACTAAACTAAACTAGATTATAGCCTCTAGTCTTGGACATTTCCCCCCTGGGGAGAAGGTTCTGACTGTCTACCCTATCTATGCCTCTCATCATTTTGTATACTTCTCTCAGATCTCACCTCAAATGTCCAATAGTTTTTTTGTTTTTTGTTTTTTTTTAATTTTATTTATTAGAAGCAAATGTACAAAAATAGAACCAACGGCATATAAAATTAAGTGTTAAAGAAGGAACTGCAGATGCTGGAAAATCGAAGGTAGACAAAAATGCTGGAGAAACTCAGCGGGTGCAGCAGCATCTATGGAGCGAAGGAAATAGGTAACGTTTCGGGCCGAAACCCGGAAGGAAATAGACCACGTTTCGGGCCGAAACCCGGAAGGAAATAGGCAACGTTTCGGGCCGAAACCCTTCAAGGGTTTCGGCCCGAAACGTTGCCTATTTCCTCTGCTCCATAGACGCTGCTGCACCCGCTGAGTTTCTCCAGCACTTTTGTCCACCTTCGATTTTTCCAGCATCTGCAGTTCCTTCTTAAACAAAAAAAAAGAAAAGAAAATCTCTTCTTGTAGAAACAAGGAACTGCAGATGCGAGTTTACAAAAGAAAAGGACAGGAAGTCCTGGACAAAAAAGCTAAAACCAAAAAAAACGATTATTGTAGCCACTGAAAGAAAACACACACACACACACACACACACACACACACAGGGGAGGTTAAATAAAAATGATGGAGAAACCCAGCGGGTGCAGCAGCATCTATGGAGCGAAGGAAATAGGCAACGTTTCGGGCCGAAACCCTTCTTCAGACTGAGGGGTTCTGAAGGGTTTCGGCCCAAAACGTTGCCTATTTCCTTCGCTCCATAGATGCTGCTGCACCCGCTGAGTTTCTCCAGCATTTTTGTGTACCCCCGGCATATAAAATTATACGGTTATTGTACAGTTTCAACTTTAACTTTTTAGCTTTGATTTAGAAGAAAAGAAAGGAGAAAAAGCAAGAAAGAGAAAAAAGTGAGATGTGCAAAGATAAAACCCCTAGACGAGAAAAGTAGTGTCGCCAAAGAGTGAATAAAAGAAAGAAAGGAAAAGAGGAATAGAAAAAAAAATTAAAAGGACAAAAAGAAAAAGAGAGAAAAAAGTGAGATGTGCCTCTCATCCCTCGTCCAATAGTTAAGCTGCCTCCCCACCCTCGACAGTCAAGGGCAGCATGTTCATAGTCTCCCCCATCAACATGCTGTGGACCAGGCACAGCGAGCCAACTCACCAGCACCATGGCCACAAGGACAGGTCGGAGATGAGGCATTCTCAAGTGAACATCTCACCTCCAAGTAGCACACGGCAAAGGGCTGGAGCTCATCAGCAGGTCAGGCAGCATCTGTGGAGGGAATGGACAGGCGATGTTTCTGGTCAGGATCGGCACTTTGTGTTTTTGCTCAATGTTCCAACATCTGCAGTTCCTGGCGTCTCTAGAAAGCGCAAGTCCCCGCCGTGATGGAACCCTCTCTCCATTGTCAAAGAGTGATGGAGTCATACAGCATGGACCCCACGGCCCACCCTGTCCATGCCAACCAAGGTGTCCCATCTAAGCTAGTCCCACGTGTCCACGTTTGGCCCAAATCTCTCTTTAAACCTCTCCTTACACTAAACGTACTCCCTTCATCCTGTATATGTAAGCGGTGGATGGCTCGATAGTGTATTGTATTGGATATTGTCATGTATTGTATTTTCGGCGACTGGATAACACACAACTAAGAAAAGCTTTTCACGGTGCCTCGCTACCCGTGACAATACTAAACCAAAACTAAACTCATTTCAATAGACAACAGACAATAGGTGCAGGGAGTAGGCCATTCGGCCCTTCGAGCCAGCACCGCCATTCAATGTGATCATGGCTGATCATCCCCAATCAGTACCCCGTTCCTGCCTTCTCCCCATATCCCCTGACTCCGCTATCTTTAAGAGCCCTATCTAGCTCTCTCTTGAAAGCATCCAGAGAACCGGCCTCCACCGCCCTCTGAGGCAGGGAATTCCACAGACTCACCACTCTCTGTGAGAAAAAGTGTTTCCCCGTCTCCGTTCTAAATGGCTTACCCCTTATTCTTAAACTGTGTGGCCCCTGGTTCTGGACTCTCCCAACATCGGGAACATGTTTCCTGCCTCTAGTGTGTCCAAGCTCTTAACAATCTTATATGTTTCAATGAGATACCCTCTCATCCTTGTAAATTCCAGAGTGTACAAGCCCAGCTGCTCCATTCTCTCAGCATATGACAGTCCCGCCATCCTGGGAATTAACCTCGTAATGTTTCATTTCAGTTTCAGTTTAGTTTATTGTCACGTGTACCGAGTTGCAGTGAAAAGCTTTTGTAGCGTGCTAACCAGTCAGCGGAAAGACAATACATGATTACAATCGAGCCATTTAGAGTATATAGGCACTTGATAAGGGAATAACATTTAGTGCAACTTAAAGCCAGCAAAGTCTGATTGAAATGTGTTGGAAAGAACTGCAGATGCTGGTTTTAAATCGAAGGTAGACACAAAATGCTGGAGTAACTCAGCGGGACAGAAGGAATGGGTGACATTTTGGGTCGAGACTCTTGTTCAGATCGAAGGTAGTCCGAGGGCCACCAATGAGGTAGATAATAGTTCAGGACTGCTCTCTAGATGTGGTGGGATGATTGTTGAAACTATCCATGTACCTGTCCAATGGTACAGTATTTATATTAGTACTTGCGTCAACTATCCCCTCTGGAGGAAGAGCAGCTCATATTCCGCTTGGGCAGCTTACACCCCAGCGGTATGAACAATGACTTCTCTAACTTCAAGTAACCCTTGCTTCCCTTCTCTCTCCACCCCCCCACCCCTTCCAAGTTCTCCACCAGTCTGAAGAAGGGTTTTAGCCGAAACGTTACCTATTTCCTTCGCTCCATAGATGCTGCTGCACCCGCTGAGTTTCTCCAGCATTTTTGTGTATCTCCCACCAGTCTTACTGTCTCCGACTACATTTGATCTCTGTTTGCTTTGTTGCTACCTTCTCCCAGCTAACACTGATCTATTCTACATGTTCCTTGATCTCCATCCCCTTTGTCTTATTTTCACACCTTACACATCCTTATCTATGTATCTCCCTCTCCCCGACATCAGTCTGAAGAAGGGTGTCCGAAACGTCACCCATTCCTTCTCCCCAGAGATGCTGCCTGTCCCGCTGAGTTACTCCAGCATTTTGTGTCTACCTTCCTTGACCTTCATCCCCTTTGTCCTGTTTTCACACCTGACACCTCCTTATCTATGGATATTTTTAAGACAGAGATAGATAGATTCTTGATTAGTACGGGTGTCAGAGGTTATGGGGAGAAGGCAGTAGAATGGGGTTAGGAGGGAGAGATAGTCTGTATCCATCATTTCCCTCTCCCCTGACATCAGTCTGAAGAAGGGTGTCGACCGGAAACGTGATGCTGTCTGACCCGCTCTATGTGTGCAGTTCTCCAACTTGCAGTTCCAGCTCTCTGTGTGCAGTTTTGGTCTCCACATTTGGGGAAGGACATTCTTGCTATTGAGGAAGTGCAGCGTAGGTTCACCAGGTTAATTTCCCGGGATGGCGGGACTGCCATATGTTGAAAGAATGGAGCGACTGGGCTTGTGTACTCTGGAATTTAGAAGGATGAGATGGAATCTCATTGAAACATATAAGATTATTAAGGGTTTGGACACGCTAGAGGCAGGAAACATGTTTCCCGATGTTGGGGGAGTCCAGAACCAGGGGCCACAGTTTAAGAATAAGGGGTAGGCCATTTAGAACGGAGATGAGGAAAAACGTTTTTCACCCAGAGAGGTGTGAATCTGTGGAATTCTCTGCCTCAGAAGGCAGTGGAGGCCAATTATCTGTATGGAGTTTGCACGTTCTCCCCGTGACCTGCGAGGGTTTTCTCCGAGATCTTTGGTTTCCTCCCACACTCCGAAGACGTACAGGTTTGTAGATTAACAGGAATTGAGTATAGCCTCAGAAGGCAGTGGAGGCAATTCTCTGGATGCTTTCAAGAATTAGATAGAGTTCTTAAAGTCAGGATATATGGGGAGAAGGCAGGAACGGGGTACTGATTGGGGATGATCAGCCATGATCACAGTGAATGGCGGTACTGGCTAGAAGGGCCGAATGGCCTGCTCCTGAACCTGTTGTCTATTGTCTAACGTGTCCACCTGCTATCCTCGTGTTTCCAGATGAAAAGAAGCATTATATTGATAGCTGCCTCAAAGATATTCAGCGGGAATAAAGGGAGACAAGATGGTCTCAAAGGGTCAGGAATTGCCCTCTCGTGATGCAGTAAATCGTGTGTCTGCTTCGGAAGAAGTTGATGATTTCTCTCTCCGCACAAAATAAATCTCCCTGCACATCCACCTGTGTGTGCTCTCCAAGCAGCAAGTGTCAGTGTGTGTCGAAATTAGATTTTAAAAATCATTGAATGAAAGACGTCAGACAATATCCATGACGGCCGGTTGCTGAGGTGAATAGACTATTGGTTATCTGTGCCACACCATTGGAGTCTGATGACGCACGCATCAAAATCTATGCCGAAAGAGTTTAAAGACTCCAGCGCCTCTGGTAGCTGCCATTGTAAAGTAGCAAACGTGCTGGCCTAACCACATTAGTGTGCGATATTTCATTAGCATTGAATGAATGAATGAATGAAGGAATGAAGGAATGAATGAATGAATGAATGAGTGATACGCAGTGTTTTAGTTTTAGTTTTAGAGATACAACGCACAAACAGGCCCTTCAGCCCACCGAGTCCCCACTGACCAGCCATCCCCGCACTCTAACCCTACACACACCAGGGACAATTTACATTTTGTTACCGAGCCAATTAACCTACAAACCTGCACGTCTTTGGAGTGCGGGAGGAAACCGAAGACCTCGGGGAGAACGTGCAAACTCCGCACAGGCAGCACCGTGGCCTTTTGAAAGTATCATTCATAAAGTGACACGGCGGCGCAGCGGTAGAGTTGCTGCCTCGCAGCGCCGGAGACGCTGGTTCGATCCCGACAGGGATCATTTGGCCCATCAAGTCTACTCCACCATTCAATCAAGGCTGATCTATCCCTCCTAACCCCATTCTCCTACCTTCTCCCCATAACCCCTGACACTCGCACTAATCAAGAATCTATCTATATCTATATAACTAAAAGTGTCATCTTGACCAGTTCCTGTCTACGCTGTTTATTGATTTTGTTTTAAACGCTACCCTATATCGCTATGATCTTTGGCCATCTTAATCACAGTCCTCCTCCGCTGAGGCATCCCAGAGGATGTTTCCGATCGATGAAAAATTAAAAAGTTATGAGTGTTTAAAAATCTTGAGATCAGCTGATTGGTCCTCTCGCCTGTCAATCACCACGATGAAGGTAACGCCCCTCCTGGGGGGGACAGGATTATAGAACCCCGGATGCCTGGACGTGAGTCAGTCACTCTGGAAGATCGCGAGGGAAAGGTCTCAACTGTCAATCTAAGCTGTGAATCCGCTGAACTGTGAGTATGCAATGTACTTGCAATAAATGATTTGTTAGCCCTTAATGACAATGCAATGAGATGTTAGGCAATTTGGTGACCTGCTTGAAATGCTATGAAATTGAATTTGGTGGCCTGCACTCTGCTTGACATGCAGCGAGATTGAATTTGGTGGCCTGCACTCTGCTTGACATGCAGCCAGATTGAATTTGGTGGCCTGCACTCTGCTTGACATGCAGCCAGATTGAATTTGGTGGCCTGCACTCTGCTTGACAAGTTGCGAGATTGAATTTGGTGGCCTGCACTCTGCTTGACATGCTGTGAGATTGAATTTGGTGGCCTGCACTCTGCTTGACATGCTGCGAGATTGAATTTGGTGGCCTGCACTCTGCTTGACATGCTGTGAGATTGAATTTGGTGGCCTGCACTCTGCTTGACATGCTGCGAGATTGAATTTGGTGACCTGCATTCTGCTTGACATGCTGCGAGATTGAATTTGGTGGCCTGCACTCTGCTTGAAATGCTATGAAATTGAATTTGGTGGCCTGCATTCTATTTGAAATGCTGTGAAATTGAATTTGGTGGCCTGCACTCTACTTGAAATGCTATGAAATTGAATTTGGTGGCCTGCACTCTGCTTGAAATGCTATGAAATTGAATTTGGTGGCCTGCACTCTGCTTCAAATGGAATTTCAAGGAATAGTCATGAGTGAACTGCCAACCCACCAGCCCTGAGTGACTGTGCTACCAGCCCACCAGGCCTGAGTGACTGAGCTGCCAGCCCACCAGGCCTGAGTGACTGAGCTGCCTGCCCAAGAATCCATTTGGCCCACAATGTCCATACCAACGCTCTGGAAAGCAGTCCCTTCGACCCACAACACCCATACGCGCTCCAGAAAGCAGCCTCCCCCCACTGGCCAATATTGGAATTGGTGGAGAGGTGGAATATTGCATTTGGAGAGCAGCCCTCCCATGTAAACATGGGACCCAACGGGTCCCACAGTCTAGTCTACCTTAAAAATATCCACTGACTTGGCCTCCACAGCCTTCTGTGGCAATGAATTCCACAGATTCATCATCCTCTGACTAAAGAATGTTTTTAGTGTCACATGTACCTAGGTACCAAGGTACAGTGAAATGCTTTGTGTTGGTCATAGAGTGATCCAGTGTGTAAACAGGCCCTTCGGCCCAACTCGCCCACACCGGCCAGTTTGCATATGACCTGGGCAGTACACATGTGTTGCCACGAGTTGGTATCGACAAAGTTACCAAAGTTATAATGGCGCAGCGGTAGAGTTGCTGTCTCACGGCGCCTAACACCCGGGTTCGATCCTAACTACGGTTGCTGTCTGTAGGGAGTTTGCACGTTCTCCCTCCGAACGCCTGCATTTTCTCCGGCTGCTCCGGTTTCCTCCCACACTCCAAAGACATACAGGTTTGTAGGTTAATTGGCTTCAGTAAAATTGTAAATCGTCCCTAGTGTGTGTAGGATGGCGATAGTGTGCGGAAATCGCCGATCGGTGGGGACTCGGTGGGCCGAAAGGCCTGTCTGAGGAAGGGTCTCATTCCTTCTCTCCAGAGATGCTGCTTGCCCCGTTGAGTTACTCCAGCATTTTGTGTCTACCTTCGATTTAAACCAGCATCTGCAGTTCCTTCCTGCACACTTGTATAATTTGTTATGGTGAATCTCATCTCAATTAAATCCTGTCCCCCAATCCAGGTGAAGACACTGTGCTTGATGTCTAACATTTCAGAGCCATGTTAAACTCCACCCATAACTAATTAGCATCATTAACTTGAATAACGTGGACAATGCAGCTGTTCGACTTGCAAACGGGCAATGGACTCCGAACGTGGGGAGCGTTTAACCGCGAGTGAATCGTCTGAGGATTTCACACTGCTCTCTACCACAAGCAAAGTTTCCAGTGAATATAATTCCGTGTGACGTTCTCATTATCCTCTCTAAGTAAATCTCAACCCACCACCGATGTTAAATGGCGGATTGAGAAAAGTCCTAATAAACAACAAATTTTGTGGAGCCTCTAATCCCGACTCCTTAATTGTACTGGTCTGTAGACAAAAGTGCTGGAGAAACTCAGCGGGTGCAGCAGCATCTATGGAGCGAAGGAAATAGGCAACGTTTCGGGCCGAAACCCTTCTTCAGACTGATGTAGGGTGGGGGGAGGGGAGAAGCTCCAAAAAACTTCAGGCAGCATCTGTGGAGAACATGGATAGGTGACGTTTCAGGTCAGGACCCTTCTTTAGCCGATCAATCATCCCTTGTTCTTCAGATCCTCATGATAGCAAGCTTTACACACACATGCTCAGGCACACGTACACGCACACGTACACGCACGCTTACACACACACGGACATGTACACACACACGCATGCGTACACATGCACATGCATACACACAGACGCACACACACGCACGTACACACACACGCACACACACACACGTACACGCACACACGCACACATACACACACACGTGCGTACACATACACACACACACAAACGCACACATACATAGATACATAGATACATAGAAAATAGGTGCAGGAGTAAGCCATTCGGCCCTTCGAGCCTGCACCGCCATTCAATATGATCATGGCTGATCATCCAACTCAGTATCCTGTACCTGCCTTCTCTCCATACCCCCTGATCCCTTTAGCCACAAGGGCCACATCTAACTCCCTCTTAAATATAGCCAATGAACTGGCGTCAACTACCCTCTGTGGCAGAGAGTTCCAGAGATTCACCACTCTCTGTGTGAAAAAGTGTGTGTATGTGTACGCGCACACGTGCACGCACACACATACACACACACACGCGAGCGCGCACACACATACACACACACACGCGCGCGCGTACACATACACACACACACCAGTTATCACAGAGTCATACAGCATGAAGACAATCTCTCCAGCCCACCTTGCCCACGCTGACCAAGATGTCCCGTCTACACTAGACCCACCAGCTTGTCTCACCCACCACCTACACTCGACCCACCAGCCTGTGTTTGCCCCATATCTCTACAAGCCTTTCCTATCCAGTTCTTGGGTGAAGAAGTCTCCTCTGATTTATTGGTATTCTTTTCTACTAATTACTCTTAATCTTAGGTTTAAGTTGAAGGGGGAAGGATTTCTATAGGAATTTGAGGGGTAACTTTTTCACTCAAAGGGTGGTGGGTGTATGGAACGAGCTGCCAGAGGAGGTAGTTGCGGCTGGGACTATCCCAACGTTTGAGAAACAGTTAGACAGGTACATGGACGGGACAGGTTTGGAGGGATATGGGCCAAACGCGAGCAGGTGGGACTAGTGTAGATGGGGCATGTTGGTCGGCATGGGCAAGATGGGCCGAAGGGCCTGTTTCCACACTGTGTCACTCCATGACTGTGACTCTTATTCTCCATGTTAGAACAAGAGGACAAACCGCAGTAGACACAAGGAACTGCAGAGGCTGGTTTACAAAAAAAGAAACAAAGTGCTGGAGTAACTCAGCGGGTCGAGCAGCGTCTCTGGAGAACATGGATAGACGTCATTTCAGGTCAGATTCAGTACATTTGTTGTTACGTTTAGTTTATTTTTGAAATACAGCCTGAAAACAGGCCTTTTTGTGAGGTTTCACAGAGTACTGGAGTAACTCAGCGGGTCAGGCAGCATCTGTGGAGGACATTGATAGGTGACGTTTCACAGAGTGCTGGAGTAACTCAGCGGGTCAGGCAGCATCTGTGGAGAACATGGATAGGTGACGTTTCACAGAGTGCTGGAGTAACTCAGCGGGTCAGGCAGCATCTGTGGAGCGAAGGAAATGGGCAACCTTTCGGGCCGAAACCCTGAAGGAAATAGGCAACGTTTCGGGCCGAAACCCGGAAGGGTTTCGGGCCGAAACATTGCCTATTTCCTTCGCTCCATAGATGCTGCCGGAACATGGATAGGTGACGTTTCACAGAGTGCTGGAGTAACTCAGCGGGTCAGGCAGCATCTGTGGAGAACATGGATAGGTGACGTTTCACAGAGTGCTGGAGTAACTCAGCGGGTCGGGCAGCATCTGTGGAGAAAAAGGAAACCGGAGCACCCAGAGAAAACCCACGTGGTCACGGGGAGAAGGTACAAACTCCGTACAGACAGCACCCGTAGTCGGGATCGAACCCGGGACTCTGGCGATGTGAGGCAGCAACTCTACCGCTGCGCCACCGTGCCGTCCTCAACCTTAAACCTATGTTCCTCTGGTTCTCGATTCCCCTACTTTAGTTGTAATCATCGCCAGGCTATTGTCCTCCGCAGAGCTCCGTGTATTACCATCAATTACTGGGTCTGATTGTTCACTAACCCATTGACCTCTGGCAAATGGCTGTGAATTGATGCCAACTGGTGGAATAGAATGCATCCTCTGGGTAATAGCTGTTAACAGACAGCACCCATACTGACCCACATGCAACTATGTACAATTTGGACATTTAACTGGTTCCGAGAACACGTAAATATTTGGATCAATTTCTTCATTGGGAAACTTCGAACGTTAAATACTAATTCACTGCAATAGATTCTTATTTGAAACGTCAGCCACATTAAAGAACCAGAACCCTGATGCTGCCAATTTAGTTTTATACTTTTTAGATTTTATGGGCGGCACGGTGGAGCAGCGGTAGAGTTGCTGCCTCACAGCGCCAGAGACCCGGGTTCGATCCCGACTACGGGCGCTGTCTGTACGGAGTTTGTACGTTCTCCCCGTGACCTGTGTGGGTTTTCTCCGAGATCTTCGGTTTCCTCCCACACTCCAAAGACTTACAGGTTTGGAGGTTAATTGCCTTGGTAGAAGTGAAAATTATCCGTAATTTGCGTAGGATAGTGTTAGTGTGCGGGGATCGCTGGTCGGTATGGACTCGGTGGGCAGAAGGGCCTGTTTTATTTTTTTTTATTTTTTTTTTCTTCTCTTTTTTCTCTTTCCTTCTTTATTTCATCAAATCTTTTTACTTCTATTTAGTTTAAAAAAAAATAAAAAAGTATTGGAGACATTGTAATAATAATGGACGATATTAATAATTTAAAAATGTAAGAATGGTATCAATTTTAATATGATATGTATCTACCTCCAATAAAAAAAAATAATAGTTTCACAACTATTAAGGGCCTGTTTCCACGCTGTATCTTAGTTTTTTGTGGTTTTCGGGATTTTTTTTTCGTTTTAAAGATACAGCGCGGAAACAGGCCCTTCGGCCCACCGAGTCTGTACCGATCAGCGATCCCCGCACATTAACATTATCCAAGTCACACTAGGGACAATTTTACATTTTTCATTCAATCATGGCTGATCTATCTCTCCCTCCTAACCCCACTGCCTTCTCCCCATAACCTCAACACCTATACTATTCAAGAATCCACATTATCTATCTCTGCCTTAAATATATCCACAGCCTTTTTGTGGCCAAGAATTCCACAGATTCACCACCCTGTGACTAAACAAATTCCTTCTCATCTCCTTCCTAAAGAACGTCCTTCAATTCTGAGGCTG
This sequence comes from Malacoraja senta, assembly GCA_038087875.1. Lineage (NCBI taxonomy): Eukaryota > Metazoa > Chordata > Chondrichthyes > Rajiformes > Rajidae > Malacoraja > Malacoraja senta. The sequence continues at coordinate 80,410,582 of CM075981.1, read as the reverse complement.
TAACCTCTAGTCCTAGACTCTCCCACTGGTGGAAACATCCTCTCCGCATCCACTCTATCCAAGCCTTTGGAGTGTGGGAGGAAACCGAAGATCTCGGAGAAAACCCACGCAGCAACTCTGCGCCACCGTGCCATCCTGAATCTTATGCTTTATAAAGTAGCTGGCATGAATGCCAAGCGACTGCCTGCTGGTCCCAGAAGTAGATCAGCTATCATTCATTCCAGTTGCTCCACTCGTTTAAATCTTTATTTCAACAGCAGTATTTCCAACACTACCCTTTATCCTGTATCTGTACACAGTGGACGGCTTGATTGTAATCCTGTATAGTTCATAAATTCACAAGTGATAGGAGCAGGATTAGGCCATTCGGCCCATCAAGTCTACTCCGCCATTCAATCATGGCTGATCTATCTCTCCCTCCTAACCCCATTCTCCTGCCTTCTCCCCGTAACCCCTGACACCTGGTCTTTTCACTGGCTGGATGATACTTAGCAACAAAGCTTTTCACTGCACCTCGGTACACGCGGCAATAAGAAACAAAACTAAAACTACAAACTAGCAATAACTGGGCGAGTTTGGTTCACAGATACATTATTTAATATGAATCTATCCATGAATAGAGAACACGGTAAATGGCTTTTTGCAAAGAGATGAACACAGAGTGCTGGAGTAACTCAGCGGGTCAGGCAGCATCTGTGGAGCGAAGGAAATGGGCAACCTTTCGGGCCGAAACCCTGAAGGAAATAGGCAACGTTTCGGGCCGAAACCCGGAAGGGTTTCAGGCCGAAACGTTGCCTATTTCCTTCGCTCCATAGATGCTGCCGGAACATGGATAGGTGACGTTTCACAGAATGCTGGAGTAACTCAGCGGGTCAGGCAGCATCTGTGGAGAACATTGATAGGTGACGTTTCACAGAATTGTGGAGTAACTCAGCGGGTCAGGCAGCATCTGTGGAGAACATGGATAGGTGACGTTTCACAGAGTGCTGGAGTAACTCAGCGGGTCAGGCAGCATCTCTGGAGAAAAAGGATGGGTGACATTTCGGGTCATGACCTGAAGGTCTAAAGAAGGGTCCCGACCCGAAAGGCCATCCAGCCTTTTTCTTCAGGACTGACATATGATGAAAGAACGGGTCGACTGGGCTTGTATTCACAGCAATTTCGAAGGATGGGAGGTTATCTCATAGCAACAAATAACATTCTTCTGAGATTGGACAGGCTAGATGCAGGAAAAATGTTCCAGATGTTGGGGGAGTCCAGAACCAGGGGTCACACAATTTAAGGGGTAGGCCATTTGGGACTGAGATGAGGAAAAACATTTCCACCCAGAGAGTTGTGAATCTGTGGGATTCTCTTCCAAAGAAGGCAGTGGAGGCCAATACACTGGATGTTTCAAAGAGAGTTAGATTTAGCTCCGAGGGGTAAGGGAATCAAGGGATAGGGGGAGAAGGCAGGAACGGGGTACTGATTTTGGATGATCCGCCATGATCGTATTGAATGGCGGTGCTGGCTCGAAGGGCCGAAGGGCCTATTCTCTATGTTTTCTATGTTTTTCAGAGATGCTGCGTGACAGCACTTGGTGTCTGTGTGTTTGTGTGTATTGGTTATGGAGATGCGGTTGCAACATCATAATCAGACCCGTGTTTCAACTGGCAGGATAAATGGCGAGCAGAATGTGAATGATTTATGTGGGGCAGCTGAGCTCCCAGATGATGTCCCAGCCTGTAATTAGTCCCAGCTACCTGTTACAGTGTCCAGTTTCACCGTGAGTTGGTGTCTCGGGTCAGCTCGTGTGCTAACACACAGATGTCATCCCTTGTATTTGCCCACACACCTGTCCCCCAGCTCTCAATAAACAGCTTGGTTTGGGAACAGATCTGCCCAAGACCGCAAGGAATTGCAGACAGTTCTAGATGTGGCCCACTCCGTCACACAGACCACACTCCCCACCATTGTGGATGTAGCCCAGTCCGTCACCCAGACCACACTCCCCACCATAGTGGATGTAGCCCAGTCCATCACACACAGACCACACTCCCCACCATTGTGGATGTGGCCCAGTCCGTCACACACAGACCACACTCCCCCACCATTGTGGATGTAGCCCAGTCCGTCACACACAGACCACACTCCCCACCATTGTGGATGTAGCCCAGTCCGTCACACACAGACCACACTCCCCACCATTGTGGATGTAGCCCAGTCCGTCACACAGACCACACTCCCCACCATTGTGCATGTAGCCCAGTCCGTCACACACAGACCACACTCCCCCACCATTGTGGATGTAGCCCAGTCCGTCAGTCACACAGACCACACTCCCCACCATTGTGGATGTAGCCCAGTCCCACACAGACCACACTCCCCACCATAGTGGATGTAGCCCAGTCCCACACAGACCACACTCCCCACCATAGTGGATGTAGCCCAGTCCCACACAGACCACACTCCCCACCATTGTGGATGTAGCCCAGTCCCACACAGACCACACTCCCCACCATTGTGGATGTAGCCCAGTCCGTCACACACAGACCACACTCCCCACCATTGTGGATGTAGCCCAGTCCGTCACACACAGACCACACTCCCCCACCATTGTGGATGTAGCCCAGTCCGTCACACAGACCACACTCCCCACCATTGTGCATGTAGCCCAGTCCGTCACACACAGACCACACTCCCCACCATTGTGGATGTAGCCCAGTCCGTCACACACAGACCACACTCCCCACCATTGTGGATGTAGCCCAGTCCGTCACACACAGACCACACTCCCCACCATTGTGGATGTAGCCCAGTCCGTCAGTCACACAGACCACACTCCCCACCATTGTGGATGTAGCCCAGTCCGTCACACACAGACCACACTCCCCACCATTGTGGATGTAGCCCAGTCCGTCAGTCACACAGACCACACTCCCCACCATTGTGGATGTAGCCCAGTCCCACACAGACCACACTCCCCACCATTGTGGATGTAGCCCAGTCCGTCACACACAGACCACACTCCCCACCATTGTGGATGTAGCCCAGTCCGTCACACACAGACCACACTCCCCACCATTGTGGATGTAGCCCAGTCCGTCACACAGACCACACTCCCCACCATTGTGGATGTAGCCCAGTCCGTCACACAGACCACACTCCCCACCATAGTGGATGTAGCCCAGTCCCACACAGACCACACTCCCCACCATAGTGGATGTAGCCCAGTCCCACACAGACCACACTCCCCACCATAGTGGATGTAGCCCAGTCCCACACAGACCACACTCCCCACCATTGTGGATGTAGCCCAGTCCCACACAGACCACACTCCCCACCATTGTGGATGTAGCCCAGTCCGTCACACACAGACCACACTCCCCACCATTGTGGATGTAGCCCAGTCCGTCACACACAGACCACACTCCCCCACCATTGTGGATGTAGCCCAGTCCGTCACACAGACCACACTCCCCACCATTGTGCATGTAGCCCAGTCCGTCACACACAGACCACACTCCCCACCATTGTGGATGTAGCCCAGTCCGTCACACACAGACCACACTCCCCACCATTGTGGATGTAGCCCAGTCCGTCACACACAGACCACACTCCCCACCATTGTGGATGTAGCCCAGTCCGTCAGTCACACAGACCACACTCCCCACCATTGTGGATGTAGCCCAGTCCGTCACACACAGACCACACTCCCCACCATTGTGGATGTAGCCCAGTCCGTCAGTCACACAGACCACACTCCCCACCATTGTGGATGTAGCCCAGTCCCACACAGACCACACTCCCCACCATTGTGGATGTAGCCCAGTCCGTCACACACAGACCACACTCCCCACCATTGTGGATGTAGCCCAGTCCGTCACACACAGACCACACTCCCCACCATTGTGGATGTAGCCCAGTCCGTCACACAGACCACACTCCCCACCATAGTGGATGTAGCCCAGTCCCACACAGACCACACTCCCCACCATTGTGGATGTGGCCCAGTCCATCACACAGACCACACACCCCACCATCGTGGATGTAGCCCAGTCCGTCACACAGACCACACTCCCCACCATTGTGGATGTGGCCCAGTCTGTCACACAGACCACACACCCCACCATCGTGGATGTAGCCCAGTCCGTCACACAGACCACACTCCCCACCATTGTGGATGTGGCCCAGTCTGTCACACAGACCACACACCCCACCATCGTGGATGTAGCCCAGTCCGTCACACGGACCACACTCCCCACCATCGACTCCATCTACACTTCACCCTGCCTCGGGAAAGCAGCCAGCATAAACAGATCCATCCAAGACAACAAGAAACTGAAGAGAATTGTGGATGCAGCCCAGACCATCACGCAAACCAACCTCCCCACCACTGACTCCATCTACACCTCACCGTTTGAGATTTTAAAAATCAAGTCTGCAATTTATCCCATCAGATAAAGCATAAAAAGAAGTTTAATTTGACACCTAATTCACTTTCATATCTTCAGTATTAACAAAAGTTATGGCCATTTTCATACTCGGAAATTAGCATCTTGTTCCCTATTGCTTTTCCATTGACTTAACACAAAAGCTGTGATCGAGGACAGTCAAAAGCCCATAACTTTCTTAAAAATTAAGAGAACTGAATGAAATTTTCAGTTATTATAGATTGAAGCATTCTGAAACAAATATGAAACAATCTTACTTGGATGGCCTGAAATTAAAGCATATAATTAGTTAGTTACCCAATTGTAGCTAATTACAAAATTCAATTACTAGATCTAAACATCTATCCATTTCTTAAGAAAAGGCTAACATTTTTAAAAAGCCTAAATGTCCAAATAACATTCGCACAAGAATTCACAATATAACATTATTTTAAAATCTCATTGTCATGAATTTATAGGCCAAATGGAAGGAATTTAGTGTTTAATTCCTGTAAATTAATGGCCATTTAAATCATCTTGTGAGTGGGTTTTTGAGGAACGCGCTGGTTTGGAACGTTGCGGTTGCAGTGAATTTAAACCCCATATCGGCAGGAAAAATACTGCCGGTTCGTATATTTACATAATCACATTTTCGCAACGTAAAATTTTGATTAAGGGCATCCCAAGAAGCACGTTTATATGTAAAATAAACGGCGTACCTTGCCTTGTCCCCTACGTGAGATCCGTCCCGTTGACGGCATTTGAAGATGATTTTAATTTTACTCCAACAATTTAATTATCCAGCGCTAATTTGAATAAACTTAATAAAACAGCAGTCGAAGCGATTTTTCTTTAGCAACTAAACAGCCTGAGAGATCGATTTGAATAGCCTCGAGAAATACCGCATTTTAAACCCGCCCCCCTCTCAAAGGCGCCAAAGTCGCGCAGAACTGCAGCACCGCTGAAGGTAAGTTTTGTAACATACCTACCTCAAACCGCCTCAGAAAAGCAGCCAACATAATCAAAGACACGTCCCACCCCGGTCATTCCATTTTCTAATGCTATATTTACTCAATAAATAAATGATAGGAGGAAGTGTTTATTGTCACGTGTACCGAGCTACAGTGAATAGCTTTTGTTGAGTGCTATCCAGTCAGCGGAAAGACAGTGTATAGATACATGATAAAGGAATAACGTTTAGTGCAAGGTAAAGCCAGTAAAGTCCGATCCGAGGGTCTCCAATGAGGTAGATAGTAGCTCAGCGCTGCTCTCTAGTTGGTGGTAGGATGGTTCAGTTGCCTGATAACAGCTGGGAAGAAACAGTCCCTGAATCTGAAGGTAGACAAAAATGCTGGAGAAACTCAGCGGGTGAGGCAGCATCTATGGAGCGAAGGAAATAGGCAACGTTTCGGGTCGAAACCCTTCTTCAGACTGAATCTGGAGGTGTGCGTTTTCACACTTCTATACCTTTTGCCTGATGGGAGAGGGGAGAAGAGGGAGTGGCCAGGGTGTGACTGGTTCTTGATGATGCTGCTGGCCTTGCCGAGGCAGCGTGAGGTGTAGATGGAGTCAATGGAAGGGAGGTTGGTTTGTGTGACGGTCTGGGCTGCGTCCACAATTCACTGCAATTTCTTGCGAGGCAAGTAGGTTTTGGGGTTTTGATCTGTGGTCTTGGTAATAGAAGGCAGAGCCAGCAAAGTTGGAGCAAAGAATAATAGGACGTGTGTTAGTCCAGAGATGGAGATCATGGAGAACCTTATTGTGTGGGAGGTTACAGAGACTGAGAGGGGTTAGAGGAACATGAAAACAACAATGGAAGTGTTGAATCAGAGCTTTGCCATCCACGGTGGCGCAGCGGTAGAGTTGCTGCCTCACAGCACCAGAGATCAGTGTTCGATCCTGACTACGGGTGCTGTCTGTACGGAGTTTGTACGTCCTCCCAGTGACCTGCGTGGGTTTTCTCCAAGATCTTTGGTTTTCTCCCACACTCCGAAGACGTACAGGTTTGTAGATGAACAGGAATTGAGCATTGCCTCAGAAGGCAGTGGAGGCCAATTCTCTGGAAGCTTTCAAGAGAGAGCTAGATAGGGCTCTTAAAAGTAGCAGAGTCCAGGGATATGGGGAGAAGGCAGGAACGGGGTACTGAATGTGGACGATCAGCCATGATCACAGTGAATGGCGGTGCTGGCCCGAAGGGACAAATAATAATAATAATAATAATAATGAATTTTATTTATGGGCGCCTTATACCGAGGTCTCAAGGACACCTTACAGAGATTTATAGGAAACATATAATCAGAATTTAAAAAATAAGTTATAAAGACCAATACACAAATCAGGGACAGAATTCCTTCCAAAAAGACAAAAAAAGAAAATCAGAAGCACAATTTGAGGAGAGAGCAGCGGCAACGAAACCGCGCCAGCGTCCACTCTCCCCTCCGACCGCCATCTTGAACACAGACTAACAAATACAATTACAAACAATTACATACAAAAATCATCCCCCCACAATGATTTCCACTGTGGGGGAAGGCACAATGTCCAGTCCCCAGCCCCAGTTCACCCAAAAAAAGTCAGGCCAAATGAAGCCCCCGCTATTGCTTCTACGGAGGCCCGATGATCCTGGCCGTTCTCGCGGGGTGATGTAGCCCCGGCGTCGGGAGAGTCCTCCAGCAGCTGGGCCACCTGGAACGGCCGCATCCCTCACCGGAGGCCGCAACTACGGCTGGAACGGCCGATTTCCCGCAGGCGTCCGCAGCACCTGAAGCCGACAAGGCCGCGCCGACTTGGAGCTCAAGGCTCCCGGTGTTGGAGTCGGCGCTCGCCGCCCGCGGATAGTCGCTCCACAGTCCCGCAGCCCGGAGGTGTTGAACACGGCGGTCCACCTCACCGGAGCTCCAGTGCATCGGTCCAGCGCGGCGACCCAGGCAAGGCATCGCCCGCTCCGCTGCGCAATAGCGCTCCAGCGCCGTGCCGCCACCGAAGCTGAGGGTGCTGTGCGGTCCACGCCAGTAAACGCCGCTCCACGCCGCTCCACACCCGCTGGTAGGCCGCGAGGACGGGTCGACTGGGCAGCCGGAGAGAAGGCTGCCTCACCGACCATGGCCTACTCCTGCACCTATTGTCTATTGTCTATTAATTGGTTTGGTATAAAATGTAGTGTGTGTAGGATAGTGTTAGTGTGTAGTGTTGTTAGTGTGCTGGGGTCGCTGGTAGGTGCGGACTCGGTGGGCCGAAGGGCCTGTTTCCGCGCTGTATCTCTAAACTAAACTAAACTTAGACTCAAAGTAGGACAGGAAGAATAAGAGTGATGTGGAGGTTTGGGAAAGAAGAGATTTACAAGATGGAAGGCCAGCGGGAAGAATAATGGAACACGCACGAGACTGATGCATGTCATCAATATGGAACTGATGATAAATGTTTCACATTCAAATCATTTATAACATCAGCAACAGCTTTGTAGCCAGAGAGGCAGCAACGTTCTTTTCACATTTTTCATAAGATCAAGACAACATTCAGGCTCAGGTAGACACAAGGAACTGCAGATGCTGGTTTACAAAAAAAAGACGGAAAGTGCTGGAGTAACTCAGCGGGTGGGGCGGCATCCCTGGAGAACACGGATAGGCATCTGAAGAAGAGGGGATTCTTCAATCTGAAGAAGATTCCCGACCTAAAACGTCACCTAACCATGTCCTCCACAGATGCTGCCTGACCCGCTGAGTTACTCCAGCACTTTGTGTCAGTTTTTTAGACTTAGGTAGTTCAGCCCTTGAGTCTCTTCAAGCCAGACCTTGAACATGGCTGGTAGGTATCTCAGCTTCCTTCACCCAGCTTGGCTCCTATCACCGTTGCTGGCAAAAATCTTTGACATTGTCTCCCACCATGTTTGGGAGCCCCTGCCAGAGTCCCACCATGCCTGCGTCAAGTCATGCTTACAACTAGAGCTTCAGTTTCCGTGATTTGATCAGGAATGCCCAGGGAGAACCGTCAATGCAAACAATGCTATCCTTCATTCATGTTCAAGATACAGCATGGAAACAGGCCCTTTGGCCCACTGAGTCCATGCTGACCATCGATCACCCATTCACACTAGTTCTATGTTATCCAGGTGAGTTTAGTTTATTGTCATGTGTACCGAGGCACAGTGAAAAGCTTTTGTTGCGTGCTAACCAGTCAGCGGAAAGACAATACATGTTTACAATCGATCCATTTACAGTGTACAGATACATGATAAGGGAATAACGTTTAGTGCAAGGTAAAGCCAGCAATGTCCGATCAAGGATAGTCCGAGGGTCACCAATGAGGAAGATAATAGTTCAGGACTTCTCTCTGGTTGTGGTGGGATGAATCAGTTGCCTGATAACAGCTGGAAAGAAACTGTCCCTGAATCTGGAGGGGTCTCGACCCGAAACGTCACCTATTCCTTCGCTCCGTAGATGCTGCCTCACCCGCTGAGTTTCTCCAGCATTTTAATCTACCTTCTGAATCTGGAGGTGTGCGTTTTCACACTTCTTTATGTTTTGCCTGATGGGAGAGGGGAGAAGAGGGAGTGGCCGGGGTGTGACTGGTCCTTGATTTATGCTGCTGGCCTTGCCCAGGCACCTCTTTCTCATCCACTCCCCCGCACTAGGGCCAATGAACCTATAAACCCTCACATCTTTGGGATGTGGGAGTTCATGCAAACTCCGTGCTGACAGCATCAGTAGTCAGGATGGAACCCGGGTCTCCGTTGCTGTGAGGCAGCAACTCTACCACTAAGCCACCTGTTCCACATATCAGGGACCTTACTCACAGCCTCTTCTATAGCTTGTGTTGTTATTGATTCTCCCATCAGCGTGTGACTCTGTTGGTAAACCTCACGTGCAAACATCCTGCACCACTCTAGTTTAGTTTTAGAGATACAGCGCTGAAACAGGCCCTTCGGCCCATCGAGTCTGTGCCATCCCCGCACATTAACGCTACCCTACACACACCAGGGACAATTTTGCATTCATACCAAGCCAATTAACCTACAAACCTGTACATCTTTGGATTGTGGGAGGAAACCGAAGACCCACGCAGGTCACGGGGAGAACGTACAAACAGACAGCGCCCGTAGGCGGGATCGAACCCGGGTCTCCGGCGCTGTGAGGCAGCAGCTCTACCGCTGCGCCACCGTGCCGCGCCAACTTCTACTTAACTTCAAAAAGGTAAGCAGTGCTGATGTTCCGCACAGCCATCTGTCTTCCTTCATTCAAGTCATTCACGATCTTCATCATCGCAACATATCCTTACCGTTACATCCTCTCAGCAAAATGAGTTAACCAGTGATTGATAACTTAATGAGAAATGCCTCTAATTGGGTCCTGACTGCTGGAGTTTTGACACGAGGTTTACGGTGACTGAAGTGATAGCTCACGTCACTCATGCAACCCTTGGTCTCTCGTCTACTTGCTTCATGGTCTCCAGGGGAACTGAGTAACTGCAATGCCTGAAAGATTATACCCTCCTTCCGGGCATATTGGGCCCCATAACAGTCTCTTTATCAAAAATCTGGAGTAACTCAACGGGACAGGCAGCATCTCTGGAGAAAAGGAATAGGTGACCTTCCGGGTCGAGACCATTCTTCAGATTCAGGATCATTCTTCAGACCCGAAACGTCACCTATTCCTTTTCTCCAGAGGTGCTGCCCGTCCCGCTGAGTTACTCCAACTTTTTGTGTCTACCTTTGATTTAAACCAGCCTCTGCAGTTCCTTCCTACACCTTTTACCATGTATCTCTCTGTACACTGTGGATGGATCGATTGTAACGAGCATAGTCTTTCTGCTGACTGGCTAGCGTAGCAAGCTGCAAAATCTTTTCACTGTATGTGACAATAAAAATAAACTGAACTAAACTAAGCTCTGAGAACTGAATAATAAAAGACCTGGATGGGAGAAGATGTTTCCAGTAGTGGGGGAATCTAGGACCAGAGGGCACAGCCTCAGAATAAAAGGACATACCTTCAGAATGGAGATGAGGAGGAATTTCTTTACCCAGAATGGGGTTGAGAGAAAACAACATTCAGCCATGATTGAATGGCGGAGCAGGCTCGATGGGCTGAATGGCCTCATTCTGCTCTTATGACTTAAACATGAAACTTATAAACATGAAACTATTATTTCAGGCATTCTAAGGAAATAACGGAAGTTTAAAAGCATCTTATCAAGTCAGGGAAGACTCAGAGCGCTGGAGTAACTCAGCGGGTCAGGCAGCATCTGTGTGGAGAACATGGATAGGTGACGTTTCACAGAGTGCTGGAGTAACTCAGCGGGTCAGGCAGCATCTGTGTGGAGAACATGGATAGGTGACGTTTCACAGAGTGCTGGAGTAACTCAGCGGGTCAGGCAGCATCTGTGGAGCGAAGGAAATGGGCAACCTTTCGGGCCGAAACCCTGAAGGAAATAGGCAACGCTTCGGCCCGAAACCCTTCCGGGTATCGGCCCGAAACGTTGCCTATTTCCTTCGCTCCATAGATGCTGCCGGAACATGGATAGGTGACGTTTCACAGAGTGCTGGAGTAACTCAGCGGGACAGGCAGCGTCTGTGGACAATATGGATAGGTAGCGTTTCGGGTCAGGACCCTTCCCAAAACAGATCAGCCATGATTAAATGGTGGCACAGACACGATGGGCTGAATGGCCCTAATTCTGCTCCTGTGTCTGATGGTCCAATTGTTGCTACTCAGTGGACAACACATTATTGGATGAAGTTGGTGGCCAGTTCATACGTCCCTCGATTCCCACACGAAAACCCATCGTACGTACATTATCGTGACCATTACAACAGCGTCCAATTAACCTACAAACCTGCACGTCTTTGGGAGGTGGGAGGATACCGGAGCAACCAGAGAAAACCCACGCATCACAGGGAGAACATGCAAACTCCACACAGACAGCACCCGTAATCAGGAACGAGACAGCGACTCTACCGCTGCACCGCCGTGCCGCCATTGATTTTACCCAACGCTCACTTGTAAAGCTCTGTTATGGCTCTGTCCCAGGGGCAGGCGGTTACTGGCGGTGAAGCGCGGCGTCCCCTGGAAGCGGGGACCGCACAGCTAACGCAGGAGCGCCGTGCGTATGCCGCGGGAGCGCCGCGCGGATGTGTCCCACGAGCATGCGGTAAGTTCAATCTTACCGGAAGCTGTTGCCGCGCGTATGCCGGGTGGTCACTGCACGGCCTGTCCCACGAGCCGACTGGAATGGATGTCGCGCGGCGTCGGGTGAAGACGTCATCGCACAATGCAACGCGCTACGTGATGACGTCATCGCGCAACGCAACGTGCTACGCGATGACGTCGAGACGGCTTGTGGCGCACTGGCGGCGGCTGTGCAGTAGGCCAACATTTTTGAACGGTGTCGACTTTTTGTGAGCACCGCGCGGTGTTGGGACCAACTACATACGGTCCCGGCGGTGTGCGTGGGACCGACTCCGCGGGCCATGCGCGGTCTCTGGCGGTCCACGAGCGGTCCCAACTTCCTGCTACACCGCCAGTAACCGCCAGTGACCGCCTGCCCGTGGGACAGGCCTTTTAGTCAATGTTCTCGAGTTTGGACTGTCTACAGGTTGTACTTGGAAGTGACACGAGATTGATAAGACTATTTGACCCTTGTGACATAGTTTCAATCTCGGATACGTGGCAGCTTGGGAACAACATCCATTAGTGTCAAATTAAAGGTCTCGCTGCGATATCCAACCATCCTCCTGTGACACTGACTGATAGCGCGCAAATTTATTTCACATGAGACTGTTAACAGCTATTACCCAGAGGATGCATTCTATTCCACCAGTTGGCATCAATTCATAGCCATTTGCCAGAGGTCAATGGGTTAGTGAACAATCAGACCCAGTAATTGATGGTAATACACGGAGCTCTACGGAGGACAATAGCCTGGCGATGATTACAACTAAAGTAGGGAATCGAGAACCAGAGGAACATAGGTTTAAGGTTGAGGACGGCACGGTGGCGCAGCGGTAGAGTTGCCGCATCACAGCGCCGGAGACCCGGGTTCGATCCCGACTACAGGTGCTGTCTGTACGGAGTTTGTACCTTCTCCCCGTGACCTGCGTGGGTTTTCTCCGAGATCTTCGTTTTCCTCCCACACTCCAAAGACGTGCAGGTTTGTAGGTTGATTGGCTTGGTGTATGTGTGTAAATTGTCCCCAGTGTGTGTAGGATAGTGTTCGTGTGCGGGGATCGTAAGTCAGTGCGGACTCGGTGGGCCGAAGGGCCTGTTTCCGTGTTGTATCTCTAAACTGAACCAAAATAAACGAAAGAAAAGTGAGGGGGAGAAAGATTTAATAATAGGAACCTGAGGGATAACTTGAATACACAAAGGCTTGTGTTTAAGAGAGAACTGCAGATGCTGGAAAAATCGAAGGTAGACAAAAATGCTGGAGAAACTCAGCGGGTGAGGCAGCATCTATGGAGCGAAGGAATAGGTGACGTTTCGGGTCGAGACCCTTCTTCAGACTGATGTGGGGGTGGTGGGGACGGGAAGGAGAAAGGAAGAGGCGGAGACAGTGGGCTTGGGGGAGAGCTGGGAAGGGGAGGGGAAGGAGGGAGAAAGCAAGGACTACCTGAAATTGGAGAAGTCAATGTTCATACCGCTGGGGTGTAAACTACCCAAACGAAATACACAAAGGGTGGTGGGTGTATGGAACAAGCTGCCAGAGGAGATAGTTGAGGCTGAGACTATTGCAATGTTGGGGATATGTTTAGACAAGTACATGGATAGGACAGGTTTGGAGGGATATGGACCAAACGCAGGCAGGTGGGACAAGTGTAGATGGGGCATGTTGGTTGGTGTGGGCAAGTTGGGCCGAAGGGCCTGTTTCTACACTATATGACGCTATGAATCTATGATGCCAATACATGAAGCAGTTCCAATGATAGAGGCCTCAGCATCCAGGTCATTTAAGAATGAATAATATCTGACCTTTTACTCTTCAACAATGCATTCTCTCATTACAACCGTCGCAGGATGTTGAGAATATTTCATTGGCCACGAAATGCTTCAACTCAAATCAAACTTGAGTTTATAAAAAACAATATTTAAATCCATAGAACTCAAGGTGCTGGAGTAATCAGCAGGTCAGGCAGCCTCTCTGGAGAAAAACGGATGGGTGACGTTTCAGGTCGGGACCTTCTTCAGACTGAGAGTCGAGGGGAAAGAGAACTGGATGTAGGAAATGGCCAGAACAAGTCATGGCCCGGCAGTCAGGTGACCAAGGAAGGGTGGAGCCCACAATGGTCCATTGTTGGCTGGGGTAGAGGTGATAATGAAGGCATACAAGGATGCCAACAGTGAAACTAGTGGGACGGCAAGGGTGGGGAAGGGGGGGGGGAGAGAGGGAACGCAGGGGTTACTTGAGGGGTGGGTGGTTTCGGTTGGCAGATTGGTGGGCAATGGGTGGAGATGGAAAGGAAACAAGGAGACGAAGGGTGAAAGATAGGCAGATGGATTTGCAGATGGAATGGAGGAATATGGGTTAGGTACAGATGGATAGGTGATGGCACAGACAATGTGGGTCGAAGGGCAGCTTATTCCAGATAGTGACCACCCCGTGAGTGAAAAAGATACCCCTGACGTTGTGTGTATACTGAGGGAACAGAACAGTCTGAGTCTCCTCAGAGTCTTATGAACGGGTCCAAAGCTGACAGCAACATAATGGATAATATGAACATTGATAGTAAGATTAAACGAGAACTTACCAGTTTGAAGTTTGATCTTTATTTTATGAGGAGTTACGGTGAGCAATTACGCGAAGAAGCCCCGCCAGTCCGCATGCGTGTCAATCTTCAAAGCAGCGGTGTGAAATCACAGATAACAGCAGTCGAAGTAACATAGTAAGACTTAGAGAAGACTAGAACTACCGAGTGATCTTTATAAGAGAGGGCAGGGAGCGGTGGGCACGTAATCGCTCACCGTAACTCCTCATAAAATAAAGATCAAACTTCAAACTGGTAAGTTCTCGTTTAATCTTACTATTTTACTTCGGAGTCACGTGAGTGATTCCGTGAAGATTTCAAAGCTCTGTGATTTCATGCTGTGAGAAACGAGTCTCCACAACCACAGCTGCTTCGTTGACAGATAAGGGAAACATTCATAATGAATAAATAATAGTAACTCCTCTCATTCGGGAGTAACTAACCACTGAACCCAAGTAGAGTTGGCAAATACCCCTGGTCTTTATGAAATGAAATACATAGGTTATTATGAAATGTTCAGAAGTTTGTTTGCCCATCCTGCAGTCGCCAGGATGTGGTCCAGTGGAACGTACATAACCCCTGCTGTTGATGTTGTAGCAGCCCTGGTGGAGTGAGACTCGAAAAATATATCAGTATCTACTCCTGTGTGAGCCAAACCCTGTTTCAATCACCTGGGGATGGTCCAACCCAATACCCTTTTTAAAAGTTTTTTGTAATTAACAAACATTGCTAGTTCAGAACCTCTAAGCTCTTCGTGACCTTGACGTATTGTTGTATATGTGTGACCATAACCGAAGGTTCATGAGGTATGCCATGAAACTAGTTTGAGACCATGTCTACTCTGCTTAATCAAACATTAAAACATAATATTATTTGCAGATGTAACCATCCTAACATGGGCAAATGTTTGGCAGATGCAGTATAATGAGGATAAATGTGAGGTTATCCACTTTGGTGGCAAAAACGGGAAGGCAGACTATTATCAAAATGGTGGCCGATTAGGAAATGGGGAGGTGCAGCGAGACCTGGGTGTCATGGTACACCAGTCATTGAAAGTAGGCATGCAAGTGCAGCAGGCAGTGAAGAAAGCGAATGGTATGTTGGCCTTCATAGCAAGAGGATTTGAGTATAGGAGCAGGGAGGTTCTACTGCAGTTGTAGAGGGTCTTGGTGAGACCACACCTGGAGTATTGCGTACAGTTTTGGTCTCCAAATCTGAGGAAGGACATTATAACCATAGAGGGAGTGCAGAGAAGGTTCACCAGACTGATTCCTGGGATGTCAGGACTTTCATATGAAGAAAGACTGGATAGACTTGGCTTATACTCGCTAGAATTTAGGAGATTGAGAGGGGATCTTATAGAAACGTACAAAATTCTTATGGGGTTGGACAGGCTAGATGCAGGAAGATTGTTCCCGATGTTGGGGAAGTCCAGGACAAGGGGTCACAGCTTAAGGATAAGGGGGAAATCCTTTAAGACCGAGATGAGGAAAAACTTTTTCACACAGAGAGTGGTGAATCTCTGGAACTCTCTGCCACAGAGGGTAGTTGACGCCAGTTCATTTGGCTATATTTAAGAGGGAGTTAGATGTGGCCCTTGTGGCTAAAGGGATCAGGGGGTATGGAGAGAAGGCAGGTACGGGATACTGAGTTGGATGATCAGCCATGATCATATTGAATGGCGGTGCAGGCTCGAAGGGCCGAATGGCCTACTCCTGCACCTGTTTTCTATGTTTCTATGTTTCTATCCAGTCACAATATGTACTGACTGAACCCGTTGGCTGAGATCAGCGCCATGAGGATAACTACCTTATGAGAGCCGAGCCAAGCTAAGGATGTAGCTGGAGCCCCCTGGTGAAATAGTGTTAACACCACATCAATATCCCATACTGCCTTGTGCTTGTCCTGGGAGAACTTGTGTGAAAGATATACTTTATAACTCGATATTAGAGGGTTAAACCCGCCAGAGTGGGTCCCTATTGCTGCAGCAAATAAGATGGAAAGCACGTTGGGCACAGTTAATGGTCCTATAACTTAATTTTTTGTCAAAGACCCATTTGAAACGAACTCCAAGCCGTCAGTTATCTGTACCGTATTAGATGTAACTTAAGTATTTAAACAAAACACTTCCCATCTCCTGAAGAGGAAATGTAATGCTTTCCTTTCTTGGTGCTATCCCTGCATTTGCAGTGAGCAAAAACATGAATCGGTCTGACAATCCGAGTCGCAGGAGCGGTCCACTCAGAATCTATGTCAATAATTGATTTTTCATGCAGCGGCTGGTTTCCCGAGCCACAGGCTAAACCAGCAAGTTTTATGTTAAGAATAACCGTAAAAGGTTGTATTATTATTCCCGACAAAGCGGGAAGCATGGCTGCATAGACCAGTCAGACAGAACGACAACCTGGAGCGGGATCTTGCTGACTTTATTGCAAGACCCGACTAATGAGGCAAAAATGAAGGGAGACAAACATAACTTCTTTCTCCTTGTAGCGAGAGTGTATTTTTTGCCAATGTTATGCCACATATTTTTGCAACCGGTAAATGAGCCTGGAAACAAACATATCAATTCAGTATTCCATCGAGCCATAATTTCATTAAATGCTTTGTGATCCAACACCCATTTTGTGTTGTCATTGATTATACGTGATGATATTCCAACGTAAATTAGGTAAATTATTACAGGATATTCTGTCTTGATTGCACCCACGTGTCTAACATACGCCACCACCATAGTGTATCAACTTAACGTTGAGCATGCAGATTAACCCTTTACCCTATAGAATGCATCTAGTGTCTATAGGTAGTTTATACCAAGAACTGAATCATTGTTAATTGATGCAAATCTCCTCCGCCTCTGAACTAGATGGCATTCATAATTTTCCACCTTAGAGCCCCATCAGTTATAATATAACTGAAATTTTACTGACCAGATTACTGGAGCAACGCTGAATACTGTTCGTCTACCATAATGACCTTGGTAGTTTCAGCTGGTAATAGCATAAGGTCTGTCACAAGACCTACATGGCATTTGAGATTACCACTCTGCACAGCTGAATTACAGTCCCTATATTGCCAATTATACTTAATGAATAGGAGGCTGTTTTATCACAACAAGATTGTTCGAGGCTCCTATTAATTCTAATCTCTTACCCCAGGGCGGAGTCACTGGCTAATTAATGGTTAAAAGTAATCCCAATAATGAATAAATCTAATTGGTATAACCTTCATTTTCTTGACATAGTTTGAGGCTGAAACAGTTGTTTTTAACCACATACAGCGTTAGAATATCCTCCAGACATAACAAATGTTTTTGAGCTCTGAGCAGTCCAAGCATTGGTTTTAGTAAAGTGGTAAATAACCTGGGAACTGAAGGTATCCCATTTTGCAATGTTTTATTATTGCCTTATCCAGATAACTTTCAAACTGTCTCCGGTGATCTCTGTAAATGGGAGCATCTTAAGGAAATCAGATGCGAGTTAAATGACATTCTGCATCTTTTCCACAATGAACAGGTCACGCCTGTGAATTCCGTACCTGCTCGAGCTACAACTCTGGCCCGTCTTCCGAGCTAGTCCCGAAAGCCATTCCTGGCCATAATACTGAGCCTGCCTTGAAAGACGACTCTGGACATAATTCTGAGCTTGCCTGTAAAGACAAATCTGGCCCAATTTCTGTGCTTGGAACCTTAGTATTGTGCAGCTTTACATGGTTAGATGCCAACCACGTGTGTGTTGTAAGGCCACTAGGACCCCTTCCATCCTTATCAAGGGAAAATGCTATTTTTATACAACACATAGACCAAACACATGTTCTCATTATCATTAGTACAAACAAGTGTAAATATTACCAACTTGTAGATGGTCCCATATTTTTCCTGAGCCCGACTTGGGTCTCGGATTTTAAGACCTCGGTCCAACTTTCATGCTGCCACCAACTTCAGTGAACTGCTTACTGTCAACGAAGGCGTGGGGTGTGTTGTTGCCGCAACGATGAAGCTTTGCTCGTTGTTGGTACCTTGATTGGTCCGACAGCTTTGCTTCCTTATCCAGGTTTTTACCTGTTGAATAGGTCTTACCTCAAGGGAAGGTTCAGCGGCTTATTTTAATGTCACCCCTGAAGCGTTGTTTATTCCCGGTATTTATAGCATGAGGGGAACTCTAGCCCCTTCCGGGTATTCTCCACCTTCGTTTGCGAGGACTCCCTTGAATCCATACGCATTTATTCCACTACGTTCCACGGACATACTTTTAGAATTTTGAAGTTGGTTACACTGACCACTCGTACTCTCTTTCACAGAGAGGGGATTCTTGGACAGCCATGAACAGGTGCTGCCGCAGGCCCCTGCCTCGTAGTATGCTTACCAGCTATACCTTCGATCTCGGAGTCAGAACAAACTGACTTTGTGTGTTCACTTCCTCCAACAGGGAGATATCATGCAGTCCTTCTATAGGTGCTGCTGCCAGAGTCTCCCGAAGAGACCTTCGAATGTAAAGCTCCTTTTGCTGGAGCATCTCATGCTGGAGCTATGTTCAACAGCCCTTCTTGGCTTTGTGCCTTGGGGTATGCTTTCCAATACCTCCAACCTCAGGGTCAGAACAAAACTGCCCTGGTAGGCTCAACCCCCTCCATGAGGGAGACTTTATGCAGCCCGTCTACAGGTGCTGCTGCCGTGGGCCCCTAAGAGGACCCGTGGATATAAAGCTCCTCTTCCTGGAGCAGATCTTCCCTATACAGCCTTTGAACAGGGCTGCTGCCACGGGCCCTCAAGACCCGTGGATATAAAGCTCCTCGTCATGGAGCTGATCTTCCCTATACAGCCCTTACCTGAAGCTGCTGCCACGGGCCCATGGGGTGACCTCACGGATATAAAGCTCCTCCTGGAGCCTGTCGTGATGGAGCATCCCTTTCTATCAGGTGCTCCATCTTTACCAGGCGTCCACAGAGACGTCGCTTTTATTGGGAGGTGAATCCTCCTGGCCCGATCCACGGGCTTGCTTTTGAGTGGCTTTACCCCCCACAGGATTGGCCACGGTGCAGTCGGCACCCTGATACCGCAAGGACTTACCCCTCCACGGGAACCTCCGCGGTCTGGAAGCCGCTGACCGCCTTGTCAGCGGCTGGAGTTGCGCACTCGACGTCCGCCAGCTCCCGCGTTCTGCGGTCTGGACCGGGTCTTCCCACAGCCCGAAGCCGGTTTCCCCGCGCGCGGCTCGACCGGACTGCGCTACAATATCCAGCAGGAAACCTCTGTCAGAAGAGGTTCCTGCAAGAAGACACAACCTGGTAAGTATTAAAAACTTACCTGTAGGTTTAAACTTACCGCTGGCAGGAGTGAGTTTGCCTGCCAGACCGGTGCTTCGCCAGGGCGGATGACGTAATGGCATGCTTGCGGACTGGCGGGGCTTCTTCACGGAATCACTCATGTGACTCCGAAGTAAAATTTCTCTAACTTCAGGCATTCCCTCTCTCTCTCTCTAT
>CM075981.1:80339151-80390756 GCA_038087875.1 Malacoraja senta | reverse complement strand
TTTATTGTCATGTGTCCCTGATAGGACAATGAAATTCTTGCTTTGCTTCAGCACAACAGAACATAGTAGGCATTGACTACAAAACAGATCAGTGTGTCCATATACCATTATATAAATATATACACACATGAATAAATAAACTGATAAAGTGTAAATAACAGATAATGGGCTATTAATGTTCAGAGTTTTGTCCGAGCCGTGTTTAATAGCCTGGTGGCTGTGGGGAAGTAGCTATTCCTGAACCTGGTCGTTGCAGTCTTCAGGCTCCTGTACCTTCTACCTGAAAGTAGCGGGGAGATGAGTGAGTGGCCAGGATGGTGTGGGTCCTTGATGATGCTGCCAGCCTTTTTGAGGCAGCGACTGCGATAGATCCCCTCGATAATAATAATAATAATTCATTTTATTTACTGGCGCCTTTCTAAAACCCAAGGACACCTTACAAGGGATAGAATCACAAAAATACAAAACACATAATCGGAGTAAATTAAATATAAAAACACCACAGGACACAAATCAAGGACAGAATTCAATTTCAAAAGCACAAAAAGAAAATAAGAAACACAATTTGAGGAGAGAGCAGCGGCGACGAATTCGCGCCAGCGTCCACTCTCCCCTCCGACCGCCATCTTGCACACAGACTAACAGGCACAGCACACAAAAATCATCCCCCACAATGACCACCACTGTGGGGGAAGGCACAATGTCCAGTCCCCAACCCAGTTCTCCCCAGAGTCAGGCCCAATGAGGCCTCCACAGTTGCCTCTACGGAGGCCCGATGTTCCTGGCCGTCGGGAGAGTCCTCGCAGCGGAGTCGGTTTCCCAGCGGAGTCGATGGCACCTGAAGCCGACAGGGCCGCGCCGATTTGGAGCCACGAGGCTCCCGATGTTGGAGTCGGCGCCGCCGCCCGCAGCTGGTCGCTCCGCAATCCCGCAGCCCGGAGGTGTTGATCTCGGCGGTCAACGCATACCGGAGCTCCACCGTGTCGACCCAGCGCGGCAACCCAGGCAAGGCATCGCCCGCTACGCTCTCCGATAGCGCTCCAGCGCTGTGCCACCACCGAAGCTGAAGGTGCTGGGCGGTCCCCGTCAGGAAACGGCGCTCCATGCCCGCTGGTGGGCCACGAGGACGGGTCGACGAGGCAGCCTGGAGAAAAAGCTGCCTCACCGACCAGGTAGGGACCTAGAGATAGTTTCCCCCTTACCCCCCCACATTAAAAGTCAAAATCCCCCAAACAAACAAGGAAATAAAAAACGCTAAAACTAAAGAAAAAGTGAATTTGACGGACGGCTGCTGCTTTAGCAGCCGTTCCTCCAAGATGGCGGCTCCTCGATGGTAGGGAGCTCAGAGCAGATGATGGACTGGGCAGTGTTTACTACTTTTTGTAGTCTTTTCCGCTCCAGGGTGCTCAAGTTTCCTGGTTGAGGCGGGAACTGAAATTATGAGAGGCAGGGGTAGGCTAGACAGTCACAATCTCCTCAATCTTTGAGGCATTGACAAGCTTTCTTAACTAATGAAAGGTTCTGGTCAGGTGTTTGATTGTGGTGCTCACAGGAAGTGAGTGAAGTCACTGTCTGACTGCTCTCTTGTCAAGTCCACTATGTTGACATATCCCACTGCCTGAGAAAACATCTTGTACTCACTGAAATCAAAAGAGATAATACTGTTCCTCTGGGAGCTCTGAGCCCAAAGTTCTCAGATGCTGCAACGGAAATAGATAATCCTCAGACCAGACTCCCGCCACAGTGTGCAATAAATAAGTAGCCAAAACCCTCAGTCACTTGGAAACATAGAAACATTAGACAATAGGTGCAGGAGTAGGCCATTCGGCCCTTCGAGCCAGTACCGCCATTCAATGTGGTCATGGCTGATCATCCCCAATCAGTACCCCGTTCCTGCCTTCTCCCCATATCCCCTGATTACGCTAGCCCTAAGAGCTCTATCTAATTCTCTTTTGAAATGCATCCAGTAAATCGGCCTCCACTGCCTTCTGAGGCAGAGAATTCCACAAATTCACAACTCTCTGTGTGAAAGAGAACAGGCAGGAACAGAACAAGTTCCCAAAGACGAAGATCGATACAAATGTTTCAAGAACGTCTCCGATTTTCTTTAGGTTAATTGGCCTGGTTATAAATGTATAATTGTCCCCAGTGTGTGTAGTAGGATTGTGTTAGTGTGCGGGGATCGCTGGTCGGTGCGGACTCGTTGGGCCGAAGGGCCTGTTTCTGCGCTGTATCTCTAAACTAAAATCTGAACAGTCCAGCGAGCATCACGAGTAAATAGCTACTGCGCTTGCTTAATGAATTAAATGAATATTACATATATGCCCCTGATCGGGAAACTGCTAATTACCATGCACATGCGATGTATGATCTGGGAGGTTCATGGGCGACACGGGAAGATTGTGCACCTCGGCGCTCTGATTGGAAGGAGCCAGAAGGACAGGATGATTCAGCAAATTGTGTGGTATAAGGAGAGGTGACTTTCCTTGTCTCGGTGTGTCTCGGTTTGGAGAGGCACCCGGCTCTGCAGACTCGTAATAAATGAATTCTTGTTTCACGACTTTGTCTCTGGCATCGTGATTGTGAGCACCGAAACACATCTCACAAACTTGGGGGCTCGTCCGGGATCGCCACTTCGACCGCTCGGCGGAGGTACGGAAAGAAGGGAAGGTGCACCCTGCTGATTTCAGCAGTCTCTGATCTCCTTGCTTGCCACCAGCGGTTTGAGCGAGTGATATCCGGACAAGAGACTCGGGAAACAAGAGGGAATCCGGAGTAAGGAATGAGTGAATCGAGCAATTCCTGTGCACAGGACCCGGGTAAGAAAACTGACTATTAAGTATTACTCGGGCGATTGGGTTCTGTCGGACGGGAAAGGTCGGACAGAGAGGATGGGTAATAAAAACGTTAAGAATAACGAACACGGAGAAAAACAATGTGTTAAGAAAAAGGGACCGAGGGAAGAGAGTCCTCACATTCCGCCCGATAGTCCGTTGGGGCGAATGTTGCAAACTTGGGGAGAAGGAAGCACCAGGGTTAAAAGTAAGGAAACGATGATTAAGTTCTGTTATTTCGATTGGCCAAAGGAACCAATAAAAGGGAGTTCAGTCTGGTGGCCGCGACTGGGCTCCGATAAGGATTGGGTCCGGCAGGCGCTAAATGCATTCGTTAATTCAAAAACTTCCCCTGATCCGGGGGAATGTGGTTATGCAGGTTGTTGGGTTCCCCAGGTTCGTTTACTAAAATTCTCAGATAAACAAGTACTGAATGTTCCCCAATGGGATCCCTTGGAACATTTGCCACCACCATATACGGTCCCACTGCCTCCCAGTCCCGCGCAGGTACCCGACCAACAAAGGGAAAGGAGGAGGGGAATCGTCAGGAACAGAAGGGGAGGGGAATCGTCAGGAACAGGAGGGGAATCGTCAGGAACAGGAGGGGAATCGTCAGAAGAAGAAGGGGATTTAAACCTCAGGGAGGAAGATGTGATCTCAACACCCCATAAATCCAATAGACTAAAAGCCAAGAAAGAACCTGCAACTGTAGGTATGAATCCCTTAAGGGAGGTCCCCATGGGCGGAGCAGGAGGGGGATTAGGATTCGTAAATGTGCCCCTGACTAGTACAGAGGTTAGAAACTTTAAAAAGGAAATGAAGAATCTGCTGGAAGGCCCTTTGGGGTTGGCAGAACAACTCGATCAGTTCCTGGGCCCAAACACATATACCTGGGACGAACTGATGTCCATTATGGGAAATCTGTTCACGGCCGAGGATAGACAGATGATTAGAGAGGCCGGAATTAGACTCTGGGAGTGACAGGTCGGCACTGATCATGGAGCTGTGAGGGAGGATGTGAAGTACCCGATTGCCCCGCCCGATTGGGACAAACAGACCGAAGGAGGCCGGAGAAGCATGAAAGACCTCCGGGAGATAACAATCAAAGGAATAAGGGAGGCAGTGCCAAAGGGACAACATTTTGAGTGAGCATTTGAGAAAGCCGCAGACAAAGGACGAGGCCCCTACAGTCTTCCTACAAAGGCTGAGAAAGAACATGCAGCAATATTCAGGGATCGACCCGGATTCAGGCGCTGGGCAACAAGGGCGAACTTTGTGACTAAATCCTGGCCTGATGTTCGGAAGAAATTAGAGAAAATAGAGGATTGGAATGAGAGACCATTGAATCAGTTATTGACAGAGGCACAGAAAGTATATGTGCGACGGGATGAGGAAAGACAGAAGGGAAAAGACAAAATGATGATGCAGGCGGTAAAGCAAGTGGCTGAGCAGGACCGAGAAGGGGATAGACGGAAAGAGACCTATAGAGGAAGAGGAAGAGGAAGGGGCAGAATGGGAAGCGAGAGAAGAGACAGAGGACGAGATCGGCCATGGAGAACAGGACCTTACAGGTGTTATCACTGCAATGAAGAAGGACATTTTCAAAAGGGAGTGTCCTCAAATGAGGAGAGAAGTCCAGTCGTATGCCCTGATAGAAGAGGAATAGGGGGGTCAGGGGTTCCCCTCCTTGGGGTTAACAGGACACAAAAGGGAACCCCTAGTAAATTTAAAACTTGGACCCCAAGGAGAAGACACAGTGTTTATGGTGGATTCGGGAGCGGAGAGATCAAGTGTGACCAGAATACCTGAAGGGATGGCAACCGGGGAAGGGCATGTGAAGATTTCTGGAGTAGGAGGGAAAGTGATGACGGCCCCGGAGGTAGAAGGAGTAAAAGTCAAATATGAAAATAGGGAAGCGGTGGAAGATTTGATTCTAGTTCCACAGGCAGGAATAAACCTAATGGGGCGGGACCTGCAGATCCAGTTGGGAATGGGAACTGCGCCTGTGGAAGGGCGGATAGTGGTCCAACTATGTAAACTAAAAGAAGAGGATCAAGGATCAGGTCTGGGCTAAGGAAGGAAATAGAGGGGGATTGCAAATACCACCCCTCCGGATAGCCCTCCGGGAAGGATATGACGCAGTACGAGTCAGGCAATACCCCATCTCCATTGAGGGCCGAAAGGGACTCCAACCAATCATCGAAAATCTATTGAAGGAGGGAGTATTAGAAAGTTGCATGTCCCCTTATAATACCCCGATCTTACCCGTACGAAAGACGGACGGAACATTCCGGCTTGTACAAGACCTCCGAGAACTAAATAAGAACTAGGCATCCGGTGGTCCCCAACCCATATACGATAATGGGATGGATACCCCCAGTCACAAGTGGTTCAGTGTGGTAAACCTAAAGGATGCATTGTGGAGTTGTCCCTTGGATGAGGAAAGCCGAGACTTGTTCGCCTTTGAATGGGAAAACCCAACAACTAGAAGAAAGCAACAGTACCGCTGGAAAGTACTTCCTCAGGGATTTACAGAATCTCCAAATCTGTTCGGCCAAATCTTGGAACAGGTGTTAGAGGAATACCCATGTCCCCCCCCAGATCCAGCTCTTGCAGTATGTGGATGACCTGCTGATCTCTGGAGAAGAAGAAGGGGAAGTGAGAGATGCCACTGTAAAATTACTAAATTTCCTGGGAGAAAAGGGACTGAGGGTATCAAGGAATAAACTCCAGTTTGTTGAACAAGAGGTGAAGTACCTGGGCCACCTGATTAGTGGGGGGAAAACGAAGAATAAATCCTGAAAGAATCGCAGGAATCACAGGCTTGCCGATGCCTCGGAATAAAAAGGAAATCAGAAAATTTCTGGGGCTAATTGGATACTGTAGACTACGCCAGACAAGTCCGGTTCTAGTATAACAAGCTAGGAGATGAGAAAGATAAGGTAGAATGGGACCCAAAAGAACAACAGGACTTCCACCAGCTGAAGAGTAGGTTGATAACCGCCCCTGTCTTGGCCCTGCCCTCAATAGACCAGCCCTTCCATCTGTTTGTAAATGCAGAAAACGGGATAGCCCTCGGGGTATTGACTCAAAGAAGAGGAGGGAACAGGCAGCCCGTGGCATTTTTATCAAAGATATTGGACCCAGTGTCACGAGGATGGCCTGTCTGTATACAGGCAGTGGAGGAGAGCAGGAAATTAACCTTCGGGGGGGGGGCTTTGGTGGTCTCCACCCCACATACGGTGAGAACAATATTGACACAGAAGTCTTGTAGGTGGTTGACTGACTCGAGGATATTAAAATATGAAGCTATCCTGATGGAAAAGGATGATTTGACCATAATTACGGACAAGAACTTAAACCCCTCTCAGTTTCTGTACCCGCCCGAAGAAAAAAGGCAGAAGAGACAGGGAACCCAGAGCATGTTTGTAGTGAAATAATAGAATTACAGACCAAGAGTAGGGAAGACCTGGAGGAACAGCCTCTGGTCGAGGGAAGCCGATGGTTCATAGGCGGGTCATCCCGGTGCATAGATGGGAAAAGACACAGTGGATACACCACAATCGACGGGGATACGTTAAGTAATATAGAATCTGGACGGTTACCCGGTAGCTGGTCAGCTCAGTCTTGTGATGATGCGGGCATTGGAGTTACTTGAAGGCAAAGAAGGCACCATATATACTGATTCGAAATATGCCTTTGGAGTGGTGCGTACCTTTCGAAAGATTTGGAAGGAAAGGGGAATGATAACAGCGAGAGGGAAGGAGTTAGCACATGAGCAGTTAATTGAGAAAACCTTGGAATCATTAACCAAGCCAGAGCAAATAGCAGTAGTACATGTGGCAGGACACCAGAAGGGAAATTCTCTAGAGGTCCGGGGAAACAGAGCCGCGGACGAGGTGGCAAAACGGGCAGCTTTACAAGGGACGGTAAAAATGATGTCTCTAATACCTCTCAGGGAAGGGATAGAGAAGATACCCGTGTTCTCCGAATTCGATATAGAAAGGGTGAATGAGCTGGGAGCGAGAATAACAAAAGATGGATGGTGGTGGGAAGCAACTGCTAAATAAGGAGGTTATCAGAGAATTATTGGGACGATTACATTCCCAGTCACACTGGGGGGCTCAGGCATTATGCAATACTCTTTTACGTACGTATGCTTGTAGGGGGATATATACTCTGGCTAAACAAGCAGACTCAAGCTGTGTGATCTGTCAGAAGATAAATAAGAAAGTGATGAGGGCAGCACTGGGAGGAGGGCAACAGTTAGCCATCAGGCCATTCCAGAAAGTACAGGTAGATTTTACTGAACTCCCCAGAATACAGAAATGGAAATACCTCCTAGTGGTGGTGGATCACTTTACCCGTTGGGTAGAAGCATTCCCCACAGTGAATGCCACTTCTCAGGTGGTAGCCAAAATTCTATTGGAACAAATAATCCCGCGATTATGGAATCATCGAATCTCTCGATTCAGATCGAGGAACCCATTTCGCCTCAAAGGCCCATTTGCTCATCTGCGATGCCCTAGGGGTAAAATGGAAGTTACATACTCCCTGGCATCCACAAAGTTCAGGAATGGTGGAGAGAAAGAATGGCACTTCGAAAACACAAATTACCAAATTAATGGAGGAAACTAGACTACCTTGGACTAAGTGCTTGCCAATAGCCTTGCTTAGAATTCGAACCGCTCCACGAAAGGATATAGCAGTATCCCCCTACGAAATGTTGTTTGGGTTCCCATATTTGGGAAAGATAGAAGGAATACCCACCCTAGACAGTAGTGATGTTTTCTTAAGGAACTATTTACTGGCAGTATCTCGTTCTATTACAGAATTAAAAACTAAGGGGCAACTGGCACAGAGTCCACCTCTCGACTTTCCAATACATTCTGTGAAAGCGGGAGACTGGGTTCTTGTAAAATCGTGGAAGGAAGAAAAGTTGAAACCCCGTTGGACTGGTCCGTATTTGGTACTATTGACCACGGAAACAGCAGTGCGGACAAAAGAAAAAGGGTGGGCCCACGCAGCGCGAATAAAGGGACCAGTGGAACCTCCGGCCGAGGAGGACTGGACAGTAAGACAAGGAAAGAAACCACTGACTCTGATCTTCAAGAAAGAACGATTGAACTAAAAGATTACAATGCAGTGCTTGGCACTTGTACTAATGATGGTCGTCCCTGTAAGTAAATGCATGGACAGCTGTGATAAATGTTACCACTCCATCAGGTATGACGGACAAACCAGAAGGTCTTTTACCTATCATTCCTATGTGCATGACCCATGTTATACCCATAAAACCAGAACCGTTTGTACGGAGGGGGGAGTAGAATACTACTTAGTGCAGAATTTGGGATACACAGGAATGAGGACATATAGAACCTGCCCCAGAGGAGAGAGGGTACACAAAAATGCTGGAGAAACTCAGCGGGTGCAGCAGCATCTATGGAGCGAAGGAAACAGGCAACGTTACCTATTTCCTTCGCTCCATAGATGCTGCTGCACCCGCTGAGTTTCTCCAGCATTTTTGTGTGCCTTCGATTTTCCAGCATCTGCAGTTCCTTCTTTAACACCAGAGGAGAGAGATGGATTTGCTTATGGAAAGCCGGGCAATGGGGGACGGGATCCCAGTTGGTGAAGGAACATTTAGACAAGGAAAATAAAAAGGCTACAAGAAAAAGAGATAACTCAACTAGCCCCAACTAAGAGACCTCAAATATATGCATCCTTGTACGAAGAGATACAGAAGCAGATAGAAATTCCTGAATTAGGAGGGAATCTCTTCATGGACCTGGCTACCAGGATTGCTCAGACGCTGGATGTTAAGGACTGCTGGGTTTGTGGAGGGCCTCTCATGAGTTCTCGATGGCCTTGGAGGGGATCAACTGTCGAAGTGTGGGACCTATTTGAGTGGAAGATCACGGAAGGAAGAAATCGAGGACCTCAGGAGTGGCTCTTGACCGACACTCCAGTAGGGACGGAATGTATAGCTCGACCAAGGACTCCGGGGAAAGAAGAAGTCGGCATCAGTCCGTGTCAACGCATCCTAACCTTGTGGGAGAATCAGGCACGGACCTGGTGGCCTGAGGAACCTACATGGTATCTGGCCGAAGAGGAGTGGGGGAACTGTACCATCATCGCCCCAGTCAGAGACAAGACAGACAACGAGAGCCGAATCTGGAACTGCACAGGAAACAACCCATATCAGGGGTTACCAGTCTTACGGGACCTCTGGGAAAGTAACACGGTTAGTGGACCTGCCCCAGAGGGATTACTCTGGATCTGTGGACATAAGGCCTATTCAGTACTTCCGGGGAAATGGAGTGGAGCGTGTTTTATTGGGGTAGTGCAGCCGGGATTCTTTTTATTGCCAGCTGAAGGAGGACGAATGCTGGGCACGCCAGTGTTTGATGACCTACAAAAAGGAAGAAAAGTGATTTAGAGACAGGAACCTGGGAGGATGATGAGTGGCCTCCGGCCCGAATCATCTCATATTATGGGCCAGCCACCTGGACTCAGGACGGTTCCTGGGGATATCGTACCCTGCTAAACCGGATAATACGATTGCAGGCTGTATTGGAGGTGATCACTAATCGGACGGCTGCAGCACTAGAGATGTTGGCAAAGCAGCAAACACAGATGAGAACAGCAATATACCAAAATCGATTGGCCCTGGACTACATCCTAGCCGAAGAAGGAGGGGTGTGTGGAAAATTCAACCTCTCTAATTGTTGCCTGAATATTGACGATAATGGACAGGCAGTAATGGACATATCCGAAGGAATCCGGAAATTGGCACATGTCCCGGTGCAAAAGTGGAAAACAATTCTGGGTCATGGATGGTGGGATTCCCTCTTGGAAGGATCATGGTGGAAAACGGTGGGACTTGTGATCTTATGTGCGCTGGCTGGGCTGAACTTTATCCCCTGTTGTATACCTTGTCTTAGAGAGCTTATAACCAGGAGCATAATCCAGATGCAGGCTGTAGCGGTACCAATGGGGGCAAAAGGGGAGGTGCAGAAAATTATGATAATGCGACCAAGGAAGGTTCCGGATCCACACAGAGAGAAAGTTAGGAGAATGTTACATCAGTTGGAGCAGAAGGGGTTTGAGAATGGGGTTCAATCATAAATGCGTCGCAAAAAGAAAAAGGGTGGAGTGTGAGGGTCAGGACGATTAAACCACCACCGCTCTTGTAAGGCATTGATAACATTGCACTAAAACAGAGATAAGTTGTACAAACAGCTGTAACCGCAAGGAACTGCCTATGCGGCAAGAAAGGGTTAACTGGGTCATGTAAATAGCTACTGTGCTTGCTTAATGAATTAAATGCATATTACATATACGCCCCTGATCGGGAAACTGCTAATTACCATGCACATGCGATGTATGATCTGGGAGGTTCATGGGCGACACGGGAAGATTGGGCACCTCGGCGCTCTGATTGGAAGGAGCCAGAAGGACAGGATGATTCAGCAAATTGTGTGGTATAAGGAGAGGGGGTTTTCCATGTCTCGGTGTGTCTCGGTGTGGAGAGGCACCCGGCTCTGCAGACTCGTAATAAATGAATTCTTGTTTCACGACTTTGTCTCTGGCATCGTGATTGTGAGCACCGAAACACATCTCACAAACGAGCAAACACTGAGGAACACAAATCATTGAGTTTCAGAAGGACGATGGGGGAACCTCTCTCAAACTTACCAAACAGTGAAAGGCCTGGATAGAGTGGATGTGGAGAGGATGTTTCCACTGGTGGGAGAGTCTAGCACCAGATACCAAAGCCTCAAAATGAAAGGACGTTCCTTTAGAAAGGAGGTGAGGAGGAATTTCTTCAGTCAGACGGTGGTGAATCTGTGGAATTCATCGCCACAGACGGCTGTGGAGGCCAAGTCAGTGGATATTTTTACAGCAGAGATTGACAGGTTCTTCATCAATAAGAGTGTCAGATGTCTGAAAAGTGTCTGAAGAAGGGTCTCGACCCGAAACTTCACCTATTCATTTTCTCCAGAGATGCTGCCTGGCCCGCTGAGTTGCTCCAGCATTTAGAAACATAGAAACATAGAAGTTAGGTGCAGGAGTAGGCCATTCGGCCCTTCGAGCCTGCACCGCCATTCAATGGCTGATCATCCAACTCAGTATCCCGTACCTGCCTTCTCTCCATACCCTCTGATCCCTTTAGCCACAAGGGCCACATCTAACTCCCTCTTAAATATAGCCTATGAACTGGCCTCGACTACCCTCTGTGGTAGAGAGTTCCAGAGATTCACCACTCTCTGTGTGAAAAAAGTTCTTCTCATCTCGGTTTTAAAGGATTTCCCCCTTATCCTTAAACTGTGACCCCTTGTCCTGGACTTCCCCAACATCGGGAGCAATCTCCCTGCATCTAGCCTGTCCAACCCCTTAAGAATTTTGTAAGTTTCTATAAGATCCCCTCTCAATCTCCTAAATTCTAGAGAGTACAAGCCGAGTCTATCCAGTCTTTCTTCATATGAAAGTCCTGACATCCCAGGAATCAGTCTGGTGAACCTTCTCTGCACTCCCTCTATGGCAATAATGTCCTTCCATTTTATGTCCATCTTCGGTTTAAACCAGCATCTGCAGTTCCTTCCTGCAGAGAGTGTCAGAGGTGATGAGGAGAAAGGCAGGAGAATGGAGAGGGAAAATATAGATTGGCGGAGTAGACTTGATGGGCCGAACGGCCTAATTCCTCTCCTAGAACTTACGAACTTACAAACCATGAACCTGTTTGTGACTACAGGAAACTACAATGGATATTGGCATATTGGATATTGTCCTAGGTGTCAGGATCTCTGGCGATGTAATGAATGAATGAATAAGTTTATTGGCCAAGTATTCACATACAAGGAATTTGCCTTGGTGCTCCGCCCACAAGTGACAACATGACATACAGTGACAGTTAGCAATGACACATAAAACATTAAACATTAATAATAAAACATTATTGATTAAACATGTGAATTAAATAAAATACCAGAGCAAAAGGAGGCTACAGATTTTTGGTTATTGAGTAGAGCTACTACTCGTGGAAAAAAAAGCTGTTTTTATGTCTGGCTGTTTAAGAAGGAACTGCAGATGCCGGAAAATCGAAGGTAGACAAAAGTGCTGGAGAAACTCAGCGGGTGAGGCAGCATCTATGGAGCGAAAGAAATAGGCAACGTTTTGGGCTGAAACCCTTCTTCAGGCTCCCTTATGTCTGGCTGTGGCAGCTTTGACAGTCCGGAGTCGCCTTGCAGAGGGAAGTGATTCAAAGAGTTTGTGGCCAGGGTGAGAGGGGTCGGAGATGATCTTACCCCCTCGCTTCCTGGCCCTTGCAGTGTACAGTTCGTCAATGGAGGGAAGGTTGCAGCCAATAACATTCTCAGCTGATAGTAAAGGCAGCAACTCTACCCGCTGTGCCACCGTGCCACCCCTATTGCACCTGAAAACAATTCCTTCTGGTATTTAAAATGTTTTCACCCTGGGGAAAAGGTTCTGACTGTCTACTCTCTCTACGCCTCTCAAAATTTGGCATAACTCTGTCAGGTCTCCCTTCAAATTTCGGAACTCCAGAGAAAACAAGGATGTCTGATTATTCACCATCCCCTGATCAATACTCAGCTCCTAAAGCTGTGAGTTTCGATGACCCCTCAATATTAGTACATTCCTTGCAAATTTAATTAACGTTCAGTGTTTATCTAGCAGTTTCAAACAACATTTCTTCAAATCAGTGCACACCAGATATCCTGCCTTTGAAGCCTGAAATCTTCCAAGCAGGTTCCAGCATCAGTACTTTCTTTATCACCAGCAATGTATATATCCCCCAAAAAACATCAAGCTTTGACTTGTTTTCTAATTACGTTTTTGCGCCGATATCTTGCGGGGTTTTTTCCACAGTCTCTTTCGTTTCCCTGTCTTGGATAGTTGAAGTCAAATTTAGGGTTTGGAAAACATGGCAACATAGAAAAATAGGTGTAGGTGTGGGCCATTCGGCCCTTCGAGCCAGCATCGACATTCAATACGATCGTGGCTGATCATCTAAAATCAGTACCCCGTTCCTGCTTTTTCCCCATATCCCTTGATTCTGTTAGGCCCAAGAGCTAAATCTAACTCTCTCTTGAAAACATTAAGTGAATTGGCCTAGATTTCATGTGTCCAAGTCTAAAGTGCCTGTGATTGGATTGGATTGGATTGGATTCAATTTATTGTCATTGTCTCAATTAAGCCATTTTCCTTACAGTCATACAAATAAATTTTTAAAAAGCACAAAACACAGAGGTCCACGACACAAACATCCCCACAGCGGCACCAAGGTTCCCCACTGTGAGGGAAGGAACCAAAGTCCAGTCAACCTCCTCGCTGATCTCCCCAGATGTCCACCCGTGGTCAGGGCTCCTGAAATCCACAGGCCGTGCTGGGCGGAGATTCACGCTGGCGACCCCCCGACAAAGGGTCGCAGGACTCCGCGATGTTGGTCAGCACCGCCCGCGTTGGGAGCTCAGCGAACCACAGCTTCGCGATGTCGGTGCAGCAGGCCCAGCACTCCGGAGCTCCAAACGCCGATCCCAGGTAATGCATCGCCCGCCCCGCGATGTTTCCAACGCTGCGCCGCCGCTGCTGCTGGAGCTCTGGTCGGTCCCGGCAGGAAAGGCCGCGCCAATCCAGTAGGTGGGGGGGGGGGGCGAGGACGCGACTCGAATAATAGTCGCATCCTCTCCAGGAAGCGACTGAAGGATGGTATCCCCCTTACCGTACCCTCTTCCCCCCACATTAAAAAAAAAAAAAAAAAAAACATACTTCAAACATAACAAAAAATAAAAAAGATACCGGACTGAAGGCGGAGGCAGCCAGTAACAGCGCCACCGGATGCTGCTTCAATCAAGATTTCCGTTATATCCGTACCACATGCGGGCCTGTGCATGTGATGATAACATCAACAGAGCACAAAGTGCTGGAGGAACTCATCGGCTTAGGCAGTATCTCTGGAGGGAAGGGATTGGTGACGTTTCGGGTCGAGGCCCTTCTTCAGATTGATGGAATAAATACCTGACTTAGTTTCATGTTGGTTTAAGTTCATAAGGTCATGTGATAGGAGCAGAATTAGGCCATTCGGCCCATCAAGTTTACTCCGTCATTCAATCGTGGCTGATCTAAGTTTCCCTCTTAACCCCATACTCCTGCCTTCTCCCCATAACCCCTGACACCCGTACTAATCAAGGATCTATCTATCTCTGCCTTAAAAATATCCATTGACTTGGCCTCCACAGCTGTCTGTGGCAAAGAATTCCACAGATTCACCACCGTCAGACTAAAGAAATTCCTCCTCATCTACTTCCTAAAGGAACGTCCTTTAATTCTAAGGCTATGACCTCCGGTCCCAGTGGAAACATCCTCTCCACATCCACTCTATCCAAGCCTTTCACTATTCTGTACGATTCAATGAGGTCCCCCCTCATACTTCTAACCTCCAGCAAGTGCAGGCCCAGTGCTCATCGTACGTTAACCCATTCATTCCTGGGATCGTTCTTGTAAACCTCCTCCAGACCCTATCCAGAGCCGGCACATCCTTCCTCAGTTACGGGGTCCATAATAGCTCACAATGAAATTGCTCACAATTCAACCTGGACGTTTATGCTTATGAGGAGAAGTTTACAACAAACGTTAAAAATACTTTATCCAAACGTTAAAAAATAACTTCAGAAAGCACTTGCTTTCCCCTCTCCATCCCCTTCCCCTTCCCAGTTCTCCCACTACTGCCTCCGACTACATTCTATCTTTGTCCAGCCCCCTCCCCTGACATCAGTCTGAAGAAGGGTCTCGACCCGAAACGTCACCTATTCCTTCTCTCCAGAGATGCCGCCTGTCCCGCTGAGTTACTCCAGCTTTTTGTGTCTACCCAGGAGAAGTTTGCACGTACTCTTCAAAAGTGTTGCGTCCACAAGCGGAGTGGACAAGGTTTCAGTGCATGTATGTGGATATAATTACACAACCTCTGACTGAGGGAGCGTAAAAGCGTACTTAATGAAAATCATTCTGTAGCAAATGGCACAAAAGCACAGCGTGGTATTGCACTGCGATCATTTGGAGGCTTGAAGTGGTATAAAAATGAAGCTGGTTATTGTCATAATCAAGCATAGAAACATAGAAACATAAAAACATAGACAATAGGTGCAGGAGTAGGCCATGGCTGATCATGGCTGATCATCCAAAATCAGTAGCCCGTTCCTGCTTTCTCCCCCATATCCCTTGATTCCATTAGCCCGAAGAACTAAATCTCTCTCTTGAAAACATCCAGTGAATTGGCCTCCACTGCCTTCTGCGGCAGAGAATTCTACAGATTCACAACTCTCCGGGTGAAAAAATTTTTTTCCTCATCTCAGTCTCCTTATTTGTAAACTGTGACCCCTGGTTCTGGATTCCCCCCAACATCGGGAACATGTTTCCTGCTTCTAGCCGTTCCAACC
This sequence comes from Malacoraja senta, assembly GCA_038087875.1. Lineage (NCBI taxonomy): Eukaryota > Metazoa > Chordata > Chondrichthyes > Rajiformes > Rajidae > Malacoraja > Malacoraja senta. The sequence goes on along the minus strand of CM075981.1, from coordinate 80,375,464 downwards.
CCCTTAAGAATTTTATATGTTTCTATAAGAATCCTAATCCTCTAATCCTTCTAAATTCCCGTGAATATACTGTTAGCCCCGTCAATCCATTCTTTCATCATATGTCAGTCCCGCCATCCCGGGAATTAACCTGGTGAACCTACGCTGCACTCCCTCAATAGCAAAGATGTCCTTCCTCAAATTAGGAGACCAAAACTGCACACAATACTCCAGGTGTGGTCTCACTGGGGCCCTGTACAACTGCAGTAGGGTCTAAGATCGTCCTAATTGCCTGCGTTTGGCCCGCAATTCCCATCCATGTACCTGTCCGAGAGTCTTTCAAATGTTGTTATAGTCCCTGCTGAACTACCTCCTCTGGCAGCTCGTTCCATACATCCACCACCTTCTGAGCGAAACATTTGCCCCTCAGGCTCCTATTAAATCTTTCCCCTCTCACCTTAAACCTTTGAGGGTGGCACGGTGGCTCAGCAGTAGAGTTGATGGCTTACAGCGCCAGAGACCCGGGTTCGATCCTGACTACAGGTGCTGTCTGTGTGGAGTTTGTACGTTACCCATGTGACCACATGGGTTTTCTCCGGGTGTTCCGGTTTCATACAACACTCCAAAGACATGCAGGTTTGTAGGTTAATTGGGTTCGGTAAAAGTTGTAAAATTGTCCCTAGTGTGTGTAGGATAGTGTTAGCGGGATGGTCATTGGTTGGTGTGATCGGTGGGCCAAAGGGCCTGTTTCTGCGCTGTATCTCTCAAGTCTAAAGTCCACCATAGTCCAATAACATTGAGGAAGGATGTGCTGGCTCTCGGGAGGGTCCAGAGGTTTACAAGAACAATCCCAGGCATGATCCCAGGAATGAGCAGGTTAACATATGATGAGCGTTTGACGGCACGGGGCCTGTACTCGCTGGCGTTTAGAAGAATGAGGGGGGGACCTCATTGAAATGTACAGGACAGTGAAAGGTTTGGATAGAGTGGATGTGGAGAGGATGTTTCCAATTGTGGTCATAGCCTCAGAATTAAAGGATGCTCTTTTAGAAAGGAGATGAGGAGACATTTCTGTAGTCATAGGGTGGTGAATCTGTGGAACTCTTTGCCACAGAAGGCTGTGGAGGCCAAGTCAGTGGATATTTTTACGGCAGATTCTTGATTAGTACCAGGGTCAGGGGAGAAGACAGGAGAATGTGGTTAGGCGGGAGAGATAGATCAGCCATGATTGAATGGCGGAGTAGACTTGATGGGCCGAATGGCCTAATTCTACTATTCTTTCTGACCTTATGACCTTATGATCAAGATTCCCATAACACCCAAAGTACTATAGTGAGCTTGGTAGGTCCTAGTAGTTAGTGGTAGCTCTCATTGAAATGCAATTATATTATTAAAACACCTGCAATTAAGAATTACTCTTGGACTTCAAGTTGCTGTTGGTACACACTCTCCAATGTAGAGGTGCAGGAACTGCAGATGCTGCTTTACACCGAAGACAGGCACAAAATGCTGGAGTCACTCAGCGGGACAGGCAGCATCTCTGGAGAAAAGGAATGGGTGACGTTTCGAGTTGGAAGCATATCTGAGTCTGAACGAGGGTCCCGGCCCAAAAAGTCACCTATCCATGTTCTCCACAGATGCTGCCTGACCCGCTGAGTTACTCCAGCACTCTGTGAAACGTCACCTATCCATGTTCTCCACAGATGCTGCCTGACCCGCTGAGTTACTCCAGCGATCTGTGAAACGTCACCTATCCATGTTCTCCACAGATGCTGCCTGACCCGCTGAGTTACTCCAGCACTCTGTGAAACGTCACCTATCCATGTTCCGGCAGCATCTATGGAGCGAAGGAAATAGGCAACGTTTCGGCCCGAAACCCTTCCGGGTTTCGGCCCGAAACGTTGCCTATTTCCTTCAGGGTTTCGGCCCGAAAGGTTGCCCATTTCCTTCGCTCCACAGATGCTGCCTGACCCGCTGAGTTACTCCAGCACTCTGTGAAACGTCACCTATCCATGTTCTCCACAGATGCTGCCTGACCCGCTGAGTTACTCCAGCACTCTGTGTCAATCTGCAACGTACAGAGATGTTGAGAAACCTCGGCAAAGGTGCCTGATCTTCAAGTGGCGGTGATCTGGCTGCGTTTGTAAGTGGGCCATTCAGAGAACGGACAATTAATTATGAATGGGTCGGGGAAAAACAACATGGCGACCAGCAGGGACAAGCTTGAAAGGAAAGGTGGGTGAGTCGTGATGTTAATAAAAAAGCACTTCAAAAAAAAATCTCAGAACACAGCCAGGTTTACTACAGTCAAACAAACGGCTGGAGCCCGTAGGAAGATGACATCAAGTCTCTTAGCAACCCCATCGCAGTCGTTCACCAGAGAGGATTATTGTTGAACCTGGAGATTTTCTTGGCGACTTCACTTTTTAAATGTTAGGTCTGGATAATGACAGTGAATGTGTGGTTATGTGTAATTCATTCCCCTGCGCGCTGTCGGTAATTTAAACATTGCAAATCTCAAGGCTTCGATGCCCATTCACCTCCACACGGTGAGTCATTGCACTGTTTCCATAAATAGTTGAATTCTTTTCGATGTGCCGTTCTGCCGCCTGCTATTCACTTGCTGAGCGGGTTGTGTTCACAGTGGCACAGCGGCAGAGTTGCTGCCTCGCGGCGCCAGAGACCCAGGATCGATCCCGACCGCGGCTGCTGTCCGTAAGGAGTTTGCACGTTCTCTCCCCGTGACCGCGTGGGTTTTCTCCGGGTGCTCCGGTTTCCTCCCACACTCCACAGACGCACAGGTTTGTGGGCTAATTGGCTTGGTGTAAATGTAAATTGTCCCTCGTGCGTTAATGTGCGGGGATCGGTGGTCGGCACGGACTCGGCGGGCCGAAGGGCCTGTTGCCGCCCTGCACCTCTAAATTAAATTAAACCAAAGATGTTAAACTCTAGAGTAATACAGGGATCTTTCCTTCTTCTTGCGTACGGTGTGCATAGCCTAAAGTTACATAGAAACATGGAAAATAGGTGCAGGAGGAGGCCATTCGGCCCTTCGAGCCAGCACCGCCATTCATGGTGATCATGGCTGATCGTCCCCAATCAATAACCCGTGCCTGCCTTCTCCCCATATCCCTTGACTCCACTAGCCCCTAGAGCTCTATCTAACTCTCTCTTAAATCCATCCAGTGACTTGGCCTCCACTGCCCTCTGTGGCAGGGAATTCCACGAATTCACAACTCTCTGGGTGAAAAAGTTTTTTTTCTCACCTCAGTCTTAAATGGCCTCCCCTTTCTTCTAAGACTGCGGCCCCTGGTTCTGGACTCGCCCAACATTGGGAACATTTTTCCTGCATCTAGCTTATCCAGTCCTTTAATAATTTTATATGTTTCTATAAGATCCCCCCTCATCCTTCTAAACTCCAGTGAATACAAGCCTAGTCTTTTCAATCTTTCCTCATATGACAGTCCCGCCATCCCAGGGATCAATCTCGTGAACCTACGCTGCACTGCCTCAATCACAAGGATGTCCTTCCTCAAGTTGTAGGCCAACCTTTTTATATTTGATCTTATTTGATTGTGCACGCCAGGTTGATTGCATTCGTCGAGCCACGTGAAGGTTGCAACCTCCCACCCCAATACAGAGATGGAGGCCTGATAGATCTGGCCTCCCCACCCACACCATCCCGGTTCAATCTGACCTCGGCTGCTGTCTGTGTGGAGTTTGCACGTTCTCCCTGTGACCAGTTTCCTCCTCCGGTTATGGAGAGAAGGCACAGGCTCGATGGACCGAAGGGCCAATTTCAGCGCTGTATCGCTAAGCTAAACTAAACTATCTCTAAATAGATTGTGCATTCTATTTTGAACACAATGATATGGACATTGAATTCTCCAATTTGAAGTAACTATCCTACCACAACCCCTCTCCCATGGTTCTCCCCTCTCCCTTCCCAGTGCCCCACCGGGTTACACACCTATTTCTCCCCCTCTTCCCTTCACCCCTCTCCCCTTCAATAGACAATAGACAATAGACAATAGGAGTAGGAGTAGGCCATTTGGCCCTTCGAGCCAGCACCGCCATTCAATGTGATCATGGCTGATCATCCCCAATCAGTACCCCGTTCCTGCCTTCTCCCCATATCCCCTGACTCCGCTATTTTTAAGAGCCCTATCTAGCTCTCTCTTGAAAGTATCCAGAGAACCGGCCTCCACCGCCCTCTGAGGCAGAGAATTCCACAGACTCGCCACTCTCTGTGAGAAAAAGTGTTTCCTCGTCTCCGTTCTAAATGGCTTACCCCTTATTCTTAAACTGTGTGGCCCCAGGTTCTGGACTCCCCCAACATCGGGAACATGTTTCCTGCCTCTAGCGTGTCCAAGTCCTTAACGATCTTATATGTTTCAATGAGATTTCCTCTCATCCTTCCAATACGTCCACACCCCACTGCCTCCACATTTAACGCCTCTTCTCTCCTCTGCGTATATCACAGCTTTTTGTCTTCATCCCATCTCTGGATTTTGTCCACCCAATCAAATCCCCCCCCCCCAATCCCCCCGTCAATTCTATCCTCCTATCACTCGCAAGACTTTTTTCCCACCTCTCTTCCAGCTTTTCTCCCCCCCCCCCCATCCCCCCCGTCAATTCTATCCACCCTATCACTCGCCAGACTTTTTTCCCACCTCTCTTCCAGCTTTCTCCCCCCCCCCCCCATCCCCCCCGTCAATTCTATCCACCTATCACTCGCCAGACTTTTTTCCCATCCCCACCTCTCTTCCAGCTTTCTCCCCCCCCCTCCCCCCCACTCACCCCTGAGAACAATCAGTCTGAAGAAAGGTCCCAATCAGTCTGAATCGTCACCTATCCATGTTGTCGAGAGATGCTGATTGACCTCCTGATTTACTCCAGCCCTTTGCCTCTGGGCTGCCTGACCAGTTGAGTGTAGCTTAGTTTAGTTATACAGCGGGGAAACAGGCCCTTCGGCCCACCCAGTCCGCACCGACCAGCGATCCCCCCGCACATTAACACTATCCTACGCACACGCTGGGAACAGTTTTTGACATTTACACCAAGCCGATCAACGTACAAACCTTCACGTCAGCGGCGACGACGAACAAGGTACGACTCTTTGGGCGACTACTGACGACCTGCACAGGCGTCACCCCCCCGCGACGTGTCGCCAGTACGTCCGTGAGTCGTCTCCTCAGTCGCCCAAAGAGTCGCAGCGTCTTTCTGGTCCCCGCTGGATCTTCAACACGTCGAACATTTTCGGCCGACCCGCAACGGCCCACGACGGGTGCCGGCAGTCTCCGAAAAAGTCGCGTAAGTGGGACAGGCCCATTAGGCTGGGACTGTTCTTCATACAAAACAGTATATATAATAACCTACAATCTGCTGTTCCTTCCCACATCGTTTAATAACCGGCTTTCTCCCACGGCTCCATCGTGCAAGCTGCAAATTATTTTTTTCCATTTCACATAAGAGGACTTGCATTTAAATAATTGTTTAAGAAGGAACTGCAGATGCTGGAAAATCGAAGGTAGACGAAAATGCTGGAGAAACTCAGCGGGTCAGGCAGCATCTATGGAGCGAAGGAAATAGGCGACGTTTCGGGCCGAAACCCTTTCGGGTTTCGGCCCGAAACGTCACCTATTTCCTTAGGTCTGAAGACGGGTTTCGGGTCCGAAACGTCGCCCATTTCCTTAGGTCTGAAGACGGGTTTCGGGTCCGAAACGTTGCCTATTTCCTTAGGTCTGAAGAAGGGTTTCGGGTCCGAAACGTTGCCTATTTCCTTCGCTCCATAGATGCTGCCTCACCCGCTGAGTTTCTCCAGCATTTTCGCCTACCTTGCATTTAAATAAACCCTTTTACAGACCCTCTTCACAGTCAACAAGATGTTTTAGTAAAAGCACAAAGCACAGAAGCCAACTTGGGCAGAACGAAGTATCACTGCAGTGGTAACAGCGATATCTCAATGAGAAAAGGGCAAGGCATTAAGATGGGACATCTTTTACCCAGCGTAGGGGAATCAAGAACCAGGGGACATAGGTTTAAGATGAGAGAGGGGAAAGATTTAATAGGGGCAACTTTTTCACACAGAGGGCAGTGGGTGTATGGAACGAGCTGCCAGAGGAGGTAGGTGCACAAAAATGCTGGAGAAACTCAGCGGGTGCAGCAGCATCTATGGAGCGAAGGAAATAGGCAACGTTTCGGGCTAGTTGAGGCCGGGACTATAACAGCATTTAATAGTTACATTTGGACAGGAACGTGGATGGGAATGGTTTAGAGCGATATGGGCCAAACGTGGGCAAATGGGACTAGCGTAGATGGGGTTTCTGGGTCGGCATGGGTGAGTTGGGCCGAAGGGCCTGTTTCCGTGCTGTCTGACTGTGACTCCATCCAAGTCAACAGATCAGTGAAAACACTTATCTTCCACACAAATCACCTTCATTTAATTCTGCATATCCTCCACTAACATTCCCTCTCACGCATTTATCTGACGTCTGTTGAGAACATAAAGATTATAAGTGATGGGAGCAGAATTCGGCCATTCGGCCCATCAAGTCTACTCTGCCTTTCAAGCACGGCTGATCCAGCTCTCCCTCCTAACCCCCCTTCTCCTGCCTTCCCCCCATAACCCCTGACACCCGCACTGATCAGGAACACAGCCCGGTACAGCACAGGAAGAGGCCCTTCGGCCCACAATGGCTGTGCTGAACATGATGCCAAGTTCAACCAATCCCCTGTGCCTGCAGGTGATCCACATCCATCCTCCATTCCCTGCATATCCGCGGGCGGGCGGGCGGGCCTGTCTAAACGCCTCTCCAGCAACAGGGCATTTCAGCAACAAGGCAATTCATAGTGGTTTACACAAAGCATTAAAAAGCAATTAAAAACAGTCATTAAAAAGAAGAGAAAATAAAAAAACCACTGTGGTATCTGCCTCCACCACCACCACCCCCTGGCAGCGGGTTCCAGGCACCCACCGCCCTTGTGGCTACGTTTATTCCTTCTCCATTGGCGATGTTGGCTACGGGATTAATATGTACATCTTGCCTTGTTCAATAATCTCATCACTTGCTCTTTGATATCCAGGAGAAAGGACGTCTGACACTGTGTCTGAAGCTGCTCCAGACAGTTCATCAAACCCACAGTAGCATAGGAGACTTGGAATAGAGTATGTGACACAGAGAGAGAGAGAGAGAGAGAGAGAGAGAGAGAGAGAGAGGGCAGGCACAGCTAGACAGAGAGAGGGGGAGTGACACAGGGGAGGGAGAGAGAGAGAGAGAGAGAGAGGAAGGGAGAGGGAGAGAGAGAGGGAGAGAGAGAGGGAGAGAGAGAGTGAGAGAGAGAGTGAGGGAGAGAGGGCAGGCACAGCTAGACAGAGAGAGGGGGAGTGACACAGGGGAGGGAGAGAGAAAGAGAGAGAGAGAGAGGAAGGGAGAGGGAGAGAGAGAGAGGGAGAGAGAGAGGGAGAGAGAGAGTGAGAGAGAGAGTGAGGGAGGAAGGGAGGGAGAGATAGAGAGAGGGAGAAAGAGAGAGGGAGAGGGAGTGGAGAGAGAGAGAGAGAGAGAGAGAGAGAGAGAGAGAGAGAGAGAGAGAGAGAGAGAGAGAGAGAGAGAGAGAGAGAGAGAGTGAGAGAGAGAGGGAGAGAGAGAGAGAGGGAGGGAGAGATAGGGAGAGGGAGAAAGAGAGAGGGAGAGAGAGAGTGAGAGAGAGAGGGAGAGAGAGAGAGGGAGAGGGAGAGTGAGAGAGAGAGGGAGAGAGAGAGAGGGAGAAAGAGAGAGGGAGAGGGAGTGAGAGAGGGAGAGAGCGAGAGAGAGAGTGAGAGAGAGAGAGAGAGAAAGAGAGAGAGAGAGAAAGCGAGAGAGAGCGAGCGAGAGAGAGAGAGAAAGAGAGAGAGGGATGGAGAGGGATAGAAAGAGAGAAAGAGGGAGAGAGAGGAAGGGAGAGAGGGAGGGAAAGAGGGAGAGAGAGAGAGAGCGTGGGAGGGAGAGGGGGAGAGCTGGAGGCGTGTTTCCCTTTTGCATGTTGGGATGAAGATGGGGACAGGCCCGGGATTGCCAGCACCTCCTTCACTGAGGAGCCGGGACGAGCCTGAGCTCGGCAGCACCTCCTCAGAGGGACCGTGCACCCACATAGACCCGTCATAGTGCGCGTCACTTTACATAAACCTTTCCGCGTGAGTTCACCTTGTCCCGCGTGCATCAATGCGCCCATCCGCCATCAGCCACAAAGTGTGAGAGTTGTATTTAATCACCTGTTGCAAGTCCTCCACTTTCCTAGTCCTTTCTCTTCCCCTTTAAGACACCCCGTGATACCGAGAAACCCAGGAGAAACAAACCCGGCAAAGTGCCCAAAGTTCTGAAGAAGGGTCCCGACCCGAAACGTTGCCTATCCACGTTCTCCAGAGTTGAATTGAATACTTTATGGTGACCTGTGACAAATCACAGTGGAGTTCTTTGCTTGCATTCTTTGCCAAGGTATACAAACAGTCGCCACATAAAGGGCACGGACAGAATTACAAATCCCACCCCCCCCTCCCCCACGGTGGCCCCCCCTCTCCGGGTCCCCATTTGTTCCTCCCCCAGCAGCGACGTCCTCACTTCCACGTGGCCCGTCCTCGTCCGCCGGTCGACCGCCGTGCTGACCTCTCCACTATCGCCGCCCGGTCTTCTCCGGACAGCTCCGTGGCGCCCAACCGGGCCCCAGCCGTGGGCTGCGCAGACCCAGGGGCCGTTGTCCGCGGGCTCCGACCCGCGAGGCCCCGACCTCGGCTTCTCAGCGGCACCTCCGGGAAGTTGCTGCCTGGCCCGCTGAGTTACCCCAGCACTTTGTGTCCTAACCCCACACCCCCCATAATACCTCTTACTTGAATCAAATAGACAGTAGACAATAGACAATAGGTGCAGGAGTAGGCCATTCAGCCCTTTGAGCCAGCACCGCCATTCACTGTGATCATGGCTGATCATCCCCAATCAGTACCCCGTTCCTGCCTTCTCCCCATATCCCCTGACTCCGCTAATTTTAAGAGCCCTATCTAGCTCTCTCTTGAAAGTATCCAGAGAACCTGCCTCCACCGCCCTCTGAGGCAGAGAATTCCACAGACTCACCACTCTCTGTGAGAAAAACTGTTTCCTCGTCTCCGTTCTAAATGGCTAACCCCTTATTCTTAAACTTGTGGCCCCTGGTTCTGGACTCCCCCAACATCGGGAACATGGTTCCTGCCTCTAGCGTGTCCAAACCCTTAACAATCCTATATGTTTCAATGAGATAGCCTCTCATCCTTCTAAACTCCAGAGTGTACAAGCCCAGCCGCTCCATTCTCTCAGCATACGACAGTCCCGCCATCCCGGGAATTAACCTTGTAAACCTACGCTGCACTCCCTCAATAGCAAGAATGTCCTTCCTCAAATTAGGGGACCAAAACTGCACACAATACTCCAGGTGTGGTCTCACTAGGGCTCTGTACAACTGCAGAAGGACCTCTTTGCTCCTATATTCGATTCCTCTTGTTATAAAGGCCAAATCTTTGGTCATCTACCCGATAATCTTTTTAGGTGGTTTTGTGTTTAAAAGAAATGTTAACAATGCAACTGCCAAGTACTTTGGGGTATTTAATTAATGCTACTAACTGTGATATTTCGTGATGGTATTGCTGTTAACTTCAAGCAATGGTTCAGGTAAAGGGTGGGAACTGAGACCAGAGCTCCAAGCTTCTGCGAGAATCAAACAAAAAGTCAGGTGAAAAGTCAGCATCGTAGTTATGGACATGAGGTTTTAGAGGCGCTTAATTGATTGAAGGATTCAGCAGGGAAACAGGACCTTCGGCCCACCGACGACCATCGATCACCCGTACTATGTCATCCCACTTTCCCATCCACTCCCTACACCCTAGAATTATGAGAGACATAGATGCGGTAGACAGTCAGAACCTTTATCCCACGATGGAGAGTTCAAGTGCCACAGGACACGGCTTTATGGGTGTTGATGATTGATCCACAACGACACACACATAGTGTAAGATCAGTCTTTATTCCATGAAACATAGAAACATGGAAAATAGGTGCAGGAGGAGGCCATTCGGCCCTTCGAGCCAGCACCGCCATTCATTGTGATCATGGCTGATCGTCCCCAATCAATAACCCGTGCCTGCCTTCTCCCCATATCCCTTGACTCCACCAGCCCCTAGAGCTCTATCTAACTCTCTCTTAAATCCATCCAGTGATTTGGCCTCCACTGCCCTCTGTGGCAGGGAATTCCACAAATTCACAACACTCTGGGTGAAAAAGTTTGGGTGAAAATGAGGAACATTTAAAAACTGCCAGCCATTCCCATCCAGCTCGGCGTGGCTTGTGATAGAGTCGGCGAGTGAGATGAGTGAGACAAGAATTTTTACACATTGGATGGCGGGTGCCCGGAACGTGCTGCCAGGGGTGGTGGTGGAGGCAGACACGACGGTGGCTTTTAGATAGGCACCCTGGTCATGCAGGGAATGGAGGGATATGGATCACAATGGGGGCTGGTCTTGGCATCCTGTTGGGCACAGACATTGTGGGCAGAAGGGTCGGTTCTTGTGCAGCGCTCTCCTATTTTCAATGTTCGAAGTTAAGAATTTCGAGTTTAAGAGCCCTGAGCTGAGAAAAACGCAGGAAAAAAAACGTTTTGCGTCAACCGCCCCTAATCTTTCAATAGACAATAGACAATAGACAATAGGTGCAGGAGTAGCCCTTCGAGCCAGCACCGCCATTCAATAGACAATAGACAATAGACAATAGGTGCAGGAGTAGGCTATTTGGCCCTTCGAGCCAGCACCGCCATTCAATAGACAATAGACAATAGACAATAGACAATAGGTGCAGGAGTAGGCCATTCGGCCCTTCGAGCAAGCACCGCCATTCAATGTGATCATGGCTGATCATCCCCAATCAGTACCCCGTTCCTGCCTTCTCCCCATATGTCCTGACTCCGCTATTTTTAAGAGCCCCATCTAGCTCTCTCTTGAAAGCATCCAGAGAACCGGCCTCCACTTCCCTCTGAGGCAGAGAATCTTCTCTGTGTGAAAAAAGTTCATCCCAATGCTCACTCGCTTAGAAGAAAAACCTTGGATGTTACAATTTTTTATTTTTTTTCACCCGAGTTACAAAGTGATCCTTTAATTGAAATGTCTTATCCTTTGACAAGTTGCAGGAGTCTGATAATCAAAGCAAAAAAAAGTGCCCGCGGTTTATTTTTGGAGAATGATTTATATTCATTGGGTACAATAAAGTGAAGCGTATGGTGCCAGTCCTCAGTCAGAATCACGACAAACTTATACACGCAAGGGCTCATTGTGTTGCACCTTCCTTGTCCTTCAGATCTGCTTTTTGAAATGCATTTTGAAGAGTTGTCGCCGTTGTAGTGAGAGCCACCGCGAACAATTTATTCAGACACAGAACAGCTGCAAGATGGATGGTGAAGTAATGAAAGGAGAGGAGATGTCTTGAATTAATACGACTCCTTCAGAAGAAATGTGAAGAAGTTGTCCCTGGCGCTCTGTTAATATTTATCTCACAGCAGCCTCGCTAAAACCCATTAGGACACAGAGAAATATTGTGAGAAACTGGAGTAAAAAAAAAAAAAAACTCTCAAATACTCAGCAGGACAAACGGCTTCTGTGGAGAAAGGAATTAGATTAATATTTCATTTTCATGACCTTTCATTTTCTAATTTTATTTCTTAAAATAGATGATCTCGCTATTAATACATTGCTGTCTGTGAGACCTCGTTACATATAAATGGTGGCCGAGCCTAACAACATCACAAATCTACTTCATTGGACAGGAAGCATTTGGAGATATCTCAAAACCAGGAATCAAAGCACAACTATTTTTAATTTGACCGTTTGTACTATTCAGGGCAGTTTGATCGATTGACTGAATGATGCCTCATAGGAACAGGCCCTTCGGCCCACCGAGTCCATGTCTATAAGTCATAGGAGCAGAATTAGGCCATTCGGCCCATCGCGTCTACTCCCCCATTCAATCATGACTGATCTATCTTTCCCCCACAACCCCATTCTCCTGCCTTCGCCCCATAACCGCTGACACCCGCACTAATCAAGAACCTGTCTATCTCTGCTTTGAGATGACCCAATGTGTCACAGTCTGCCCTCTCCTCATTCTCATCCACTTCACCTACCAGTACTTTTCCACCAGGCCCTCCTTCTCCTCTCCTCTCCTACCTGCCTGCCACTCCCCTCTCATCAGCCCAACTCTCCTCACCTGTGGCACTCAGTTGCCTCTGATCACCAATTAATCCGGTATATAGACTCTCCTCACCGTTCCCACAGTGCCAGATTGTTCTCAGCATTCATGCTAGACTCTCCAGCGATTTCCCAACTGCCTACACGGATTCGAACCTGCCTGCCCCTCTTCGGAACCCTCGCTCAATCCTGAGCCTCTGTGTGAGTACGGTGTACCCATTCCTGTGTTACAGTACCGGAATAAAGTTAATTACCAACTATACCTGCCTGATTCTGTGCTGCTATTGGGTCCAAGCTATCCCCGTTACAGTACAATCTGGCCAACAATGGACTCGGCGCACACTACGTCTCCGTCAGACCGCTTCGGGAGGATTGAGCACACGCTCCAGCAGCACGAAGCTATGTTCACTGCCTCCAACTCCGAGATTCGACAGGCTGTGTCGAACCAAGAACAAGCATTGGTTGCACTAGCCACCCAGGTCCAACAGCTGACGACCACCCTCGCCCAGGCTACACACCATGCTTCGCCTCCTGGCTCCGACAGCACCAGCTCCCGGTCCGCCAGGAACAACACCTGAGCCCCGGGTGGGAACCCTGGAGCGTTACCCTGGAGACCCGGAGGGCTGCAACCCATTCATCACCAACTGTTCCATTCTCTTCGCCCTACACCTTCGCCCAGGAAGCGGCGAGAGTGGCGTTTACCATTAATCACCTGACTGGCAGAGCTCGGCCGTGGGGAACGGCTGAATGGGAGCGACGCACGGCGGCTTGCTCCTCTTTCCAGGCCTTGGCCGCGGAGCTTGGCAAGGTGTTCGGTAAGGTCTCGATGGGTCCGGACGCTGCGGGAGGTCTGCTGGGGTGGAGCCAGGGGAACCAGAGCGTCGCTGACTTCTCCATCGACTTTCGCACCAGGGCCCGTGAGAGTGATTGGAACGCCCCGCCCGGCCCAGTGTGACGTTTTCTTGCTGGGCTTGAATGACTATAATCAAGGATGAGTTGGTGTCCCACGACCTTCCTTCTTCTCTGGATGGGCTTATCGAGCTAACGACCCGTCTGGACCGACGCATCCTGGCGAGACGTCGGGAGAGGCGACGGGGACCGGCGGGCCGCCAGCTGTCCACCCAAGCTCGTTTTCCTCCGGAGACTGGACTACCCTCGTCAGGGGCAACCGTCGAGGCAACCCGAACCCATGCAGGTGGGTCGCACCAGTCTCACCCCCGAGGAACGGGAACGTTCCTCTGCCCGACGCCCTCTTTGTCATGCCCGTCTGCTGTTGTCTGATGGTCCTCACACCCTCGCCACCGTCATAGACTCTGGTTGTGACATCAATCTTATGGACAAGGAACTAGCCCGCCAGCTAGGCTTCAGTTGTGTTCCCCTGCCTGAACCTGTTCCCGCCGACGGCCATCGCCTGGGGACTGTTTCTCACCGGACAGTCCCAGTGCGCATGTACCTGTCTGGTAATCGCCATGAGACCATCCAGTTCCACATCCTGCAGTCCCCCCGTCTTCCCCTCATCCTGGGTTACCCCTGGCTTCGGCGACACAACCCCAACATCGACTGGAGGACGGGGGGGGTCGTCTTGGGTTGGAGCCCTTCCTGCCACCAGGTGTGCCTGAAGCAAGCCTCGGCTCCCCAACCGGCCACCTGCTCCAGATCTGACGGGGGTCCCAGCCGAGTACCATGACTTTGGGGAGGTTTTTAGCAAGTCTAGGGCCACCTCCCTTCCTCCTCATCGGCCCTATGACTGCGCCATAGACCTCCTGCCTGGTTCCGCTCCTCCTAGGGGTCGCCTTGACTCCCTGTCCGCCCCTGAGAGAGGCGCGCCATGGAGAAATACATAAACGACTCCTTGGCAGCTGGTCTCATCTGTCCCTCCTCCTCCACCTCCTCCACCTCCTCGTCTCATCGACGGAGGCCCCGCCTTTACTGTGCACCGCCCCCTGCGCTCCTGCCGTCGCGGGGAGGGGTCTCCAATACCTGGTCGATTGGGAGGGTTACGGTCCAGAGGAGAGGTCCTGGGTTCCTGCTCGACACATCCTGGACGCCTCCCTCATCGGGGAGTTTCACCGGCGTCATCCCGACCAGCCGTCCATGTCCGCCACTCCTAGAGGGGTTGCCGCCCCTGAGACTCTGTCCCCCTCTTCTGTCTGAGGAGCCCAGTGACGAGGAGACGGAGCTTTCCTCTGATGCTATGGAGGAGGATGCGGACATGGATGTCTCGGACGAATATTAGCCGCCCTCCGGTCCCCCTCCTCCCACCCAACTTTTGTTTTGGGATGTCAGGAGCCGTCCCTTGAGGGGGGGTGGGTTCTGTCACAGTCTGACCTCTCCTCATTCTCATCCACTTCACCTCCCAGTACTTTTCCACCGGGCCCTCCTTCTCCTCTCCTGCCACTCCCCTCTCATCAGCCCAACTCTCCTCACCTGTGGCACTCAGTTGCCTCTGATCACCAATTAATCCGGTATATAGACTCTCCTCACCGTTCCCACAGTGCCAGATTGTTCTCAGCATTCATGCAAGACTCTCCAGCGATTTCCCGACTGCCTACACGGATTCGAACCTGCCTGCCCCTCTTCGGAACCCTCGCTCAATCCTGAGCCTCTGTGTGAGTACGGTGTACCCATTCCTGTGTTACAGTATCGGGATAAAGTTCAGTACCAACTATACCTGCGTGATTCTGTGCTGCTATGGGGTCCAAGCTATCCCCGTTACACAATGACTAGGACTCCACCGCCATCTGTGCCAATGAATTCCTCAGAATCACCACCCTCTGGTTGAAGAAATTCCTCCTCATCTCCATTCTAAATGGACATCCTTCTATTCCAAGACAGTGCCCCACTGGTCCTGGACTTCCCCACGAGTGGAAAAATCCTCTCCACATCCACTCCCTCCAAGCCTTTCACTATTGGGTACATTTCAATCAGGTCCCCCCCTCGTCCTTCTAAACTCCAGCGAGTACAGGCCCAGTGCCGTTGATGAATAACTGGTTTGTAAAGAAAGCCAGATTTGTCAATAGAGGACGCAATTGTTCACGAGCCTGAAGATTGGTACACATACACTGCACATCCAAAAAGTGTTAATCCACAGTGTCACAGCAGTGGAGATGAGATCCTGCTGTTGAATTATGTATTTGTCAATAGATCATATTGGAACGCCTTCGTTTGTTTCTTTACACAGACAATTCATCTTGAACAAGTCCAGCAACACAAGCAGCTTAATAGACGGTCTTCTGAATCAATTTCCCCTTCTCCGTTGACCTAGGACTAGAGCTTGGCTGGACTTTATATCATCTCACAAAACTGGCCAAGAATATTTTACAGGGACAACATTACACCACTCGACGCTGGCCCATCGAGCTTCGGATCAAAGTCAACCGCGGTTCACGGCCCTCAACGTGTTATACTGAACGACAATAATGCTTAGTGCAATAAAAAATATACATGTATAAAGTGCTGCAGTCCAGGAGGTATTAGATACTGTATGTACAACAATCTTATGGAGGCATTCACAGGGCCGAGCAGCATCTGTGGAGGGAACGGAATGGTCGGTGCTTCTGGTCGAATCCTTCCATCCACAGAGTCCAGACTGTTTATCATCGTATGACAATATATGTCATATATTGTCAACGGAACAATGACATTCTTACTTGCAGCAGCATAACAGATATGTAAACATATAGGTGTGTGTATATACACACACATATATGTATATATATATCTCTCATATATATCTTTTTTATAGACAATAGACAATAGGTGCAGGAGTAGGCTATTAGGCCCTTCCAGCCAGCACCGCCATTCAATGTGATCATGGCTGATCATCCACAATCAGTACCCTCGTTCCTGCCTTCTCCCCATATCCCCTGACTCCGCTATCTTTAAGTCCTATCTAGCTCTCTCTTGAAAGTATCCAGAGAACCGGCCTCCACTTATATATCTTGTCTAAATATCTTTATATATAACTAGACTAAGTGGGACCCGTTGGGTTCCAGCTTCACACGGGAGGGCTGGTCCCCCAACGCAATATTCCACCTCTCCACCAATTCCCATACACACACACACACACACACACACACACACACACACACACACACACACACACACACACACACACACACACACACACACACACACACACACACACACACACACACACACACACACACACACACACACACACACACACACACACACACACACACACACACACACACACACACACACACACACACACACACACACACACACACACACACACACACACACACACACACACACACACACACCACACTCACTCACTCACTCACTCACTCACTCACTCACTCACTCACTCACTCACTCACTCACTCACTCTCACACACGCTGACTCGCACACCATATATATGACAGTAAACTTTCTTGAATCTACTCACACAGCTGAGCGCGGCCTCTCCACTACGGGGCTTCCGCAATCAGTGGCATTCTCGTAATCAGCGTGACCTCTGCACTTACCAGAAATTACGCAATCAGCGCGATCTCTGCACTCACCGGAAATTACGCAATCAGCGTGCCCTGTCCACGAAGCGGAAGTCACGAAATGAGCGGGACTTTTGGACGAAACACAGTCGGACCTAATAAAGCATTTATTCCTTCCAAACACAGTCGGACCTAATAAAACATTGCAGTTTCAAGCACAGGCAGGGCAGCAGGTCAAACAACTCATGGCATTGTCATTTCATTTCATTTCATTTCCAATTAAGCATTGCACTTTCAAACACAGGCAGGTCAGCAGGCCAAACAACTCATAGTATTGTCATTAAGGGCTAGCAAATCATTTATTGCAAGTACATTGCAGACTCACAGTTCAGTTGATTCACAGCTTAGAATGACAGTCGTGGCCTCTCCCTCGCGATTTTATAATCCTGCCCCCCCCCCCCCCCGGAAGGGGAGTTACCTTCATCGCGGTGATTGACAGGTGAGAGGACCAATCAGCTGATCTCAAGGTTTTTTAAACACTCATAACTTTTTTTATTTTTCATCGATGGGAAAAATCCTCGGGGCTGGCTCAGCGGAGGAGGACTGAGTAACATGGCCAAAAATCACAGCGATACAGGGTAGCGTATTTTCTAAAATCAACATACAGCGCAGACAGGAAGTGGTCAAGATGAGACTTTTAATTATATAGATATATAAATACATATACATACACACTACACACACACATATACATACTCAATATACAATATATATATATATATATATGTGTACAACAGGTTGTAATGTGTAATAGCCTGATGGCTGTAGGGAAGAAGCTGTTCCTGAATCTGGACGTTACAGTTTTCAGGCTCCTGTACCTTCCTCCCGATGGCAGGGGTGAGATGAGAGCGTGGCCAGGGTGGTGTGGGTCTCTGATGATGCTGGCTGCCTGTGTGAGGCAGCGACCCCTGGAGATCCCTGCGATGGTGGGGAGGGAGGTCAGTACACGTGATGGAGCGGGCAGTGTCCGCCATTTCTTACGAGCTTCTTCGTTCCTGAGCATTCAAGTTGCCGAACCAGGCAAGGCCAGGCAATAGACAATAGGTGTAGCAGTAGGTCATTTGGCCCTTCGAGCCAGCACCGCCATTCAATATAATCATGGCCAGAATTTAGGAGATTGAGAGGGGATCTTATAGAAACGTACAAAATTCTTATGGGGTTGGACAGGCTAGATGCAGGAAGATTGTTCCCGATGTTGGGGAAGTCCAGGACAAGGGGTCACAGCTTAAGGATAAGGGGGAAATTCTTTAAGACCGAGATGAGGAAAAACTTTTTCACAGAGAGTGGTGAATCTCTGGAACTCTCTGCAACAGAGGGTAGTTGAGGCCAGTTCATTGGCTATATTTAAGAGGGAGTTAGATGTGGCCCTTGTGGCTAAAGGGATCAGAGGGTATGGAGAGAAGGCAGGTACGGGATACTGAGTTGGATGATCAGCCATGATCATATTGAATGGCGGTGCAGGCTCGAAGGGCCGAATAGCCTACTCCTGCACCTATTTTCTATGTATCTATGTATCTATGGCTGATCATCCCCAATCAGTACCCCGTTCCTGCCTTCTCCCCATATCCCCTGACTCCGCTATTTTTTACAGCCCTATCTAGCTCCCTCTTGAAAGCATCCAGGGAACCTGCCTCCACCGCAAAGGCAAGACAAAGCCATATAGGGTTCAACCATTCCTCTCCATCCGCGGAGGCTGCTTGACCCACCAAGTTCCCCCGTAAGATTATATTATGCTCCAGATTTGGCATCTGCAGTCTCTGTCTCTCTTGTATTTTCATGGTGATCAAAGACTTGTCCCACCCCAGTCATTCCTTCTTCTCCCCGCTCCCGTCCGGCAGAAGGCACAGAAGCTTGAAAGCCCGCACCACCAGACTCAGGAACAGCTTCTTCCCCTCTGTTATCGGGCTTCTGAATGGTCCTTCCATAAGCTAGGGTACTGTCCGATTCACCTCTACCCCATTGCGGACATTGGGCTTTGTCTCTGGAACTGATGCGCTACAATGCTGAGAACTATATTCTGCATAATTCTCGACACCCGAACTGATCAAGAATCTGTCATTCTCCGCCTTAAAAATACTCAATGACTTGGCCTCCAAGACCTGGTCTGCGGCAATGAATTCCACAGATTCACCACCCTCTTGCTAAAGAAATTCCTCCTCATCTCCTTTCGAAAGATACAAGCTTTAGATAGGACGGCGTGGACAAATTGGGCGGAAGGGCCTGTTTCCATGCTGTATGATTCTGTAGCAGAGTTGGTTAAATCAAGCCATTTCTCACGTGGAGGTGATTGAACGTATGCAAGTCAGGACGTGTTGGTGATATTAACGAGAACTCTCTTGCACTCCACACTCCACACACCACGTGCACCCAGCTACGGAAAGTTGTTCTCAATATGTACAACTGGGGAATGCTCAGCCTTAACCTAACGCAGCTAATCCCCGCCTGGGCACCAGAAAGCTTCAAAGTAATAACAATTAACGGTCGAGCAAATGACTGTTTAAAATGTGAACACAAATCTTTGCTTTGCATCTGTTTTCCATCTGTGTTCTTACCTTCTGAACCTTCTGAACCTTGTAGTCGGCAGGGCAGTACTCTGCATATCGCCACCTTGGACAATTTTACATTTACACCAAGCCAATTAACCTACAAACCTGCAGGTCTTTGGAGTGTGGGAGGAAACCGAAGATCTCGTAGAAAACCCACGCAGGTCACGGGGAGAACGTACAAACTCCGTACAGGCAGACCCCGTAGTCGGGATCGAACTCAGGTCTCTGACGCTGCATTTTGCTGTAAGGCAGCAGCTCTACCGCTGTGCCACCGTGACGGCTTACGCTTGGGGTACATTCAGGACATCTATATTTGCACAGGTAGCCCCACTGCTAACATTAACTCCACTTCCCACATGGGCTCTTGTGATAACAACACTCACTTAAGGGCCTGTCCCACTTACGTGATTTTTTTCGGCCAACTTGCCGGCACCCGTCATAGTCACAGCGGGTCGCCGAAATTTTTCAACATGTCGGTGAAGCCTGTATGGTCGTGAGTAGTCGCCCAAAGAGTCGTACCTTTTTCTGGTCGCACCTTTTTCTGGGTTTTCAACATGTTGAACATTTCCGGAGACCTGCTGCGACTATGACGGGTGCCGGCAAGTCGCCGAAAAAAAATAGCGTAAGTGGGACAGGCCCTTTATTTATTCTAGTTTAGAGATACAGCGTGGAAACAGGCCCTTCGGCCCACCGAGTCCGTGCCGACCGGCGATCACCCCGTACACTAGCACTATCCTGCACAGTCGGGATAATGTACAACTTTTGCTGAAGCCAATTAACCTACAAACCTGCATATCTTGTGGGAGGAAACGGGAAAACCCACGCGGTCACAGGGAGAAGGTACAAACTCCGTACAGGCAGTGCCCGTGGTCGGGATTGAAACCGGATCTCCGGTGCTGTGAGGCAGCAACTCTACCGCTGTGCCACCCTGCTGCATTTGTTGTCGATTTTTACACGTATAAAACTTACTTTATGCAGACAGGTCGATATGAAACTCCAATCTTCGCCAAGGACTTATACGCCTTAGATGGAGAAGGGAAAATGATACTCTTGGCAGACGAGATCAGACTAAATATTTTTTACAGTAAGGGCTCGTAAAACTTGCATTGTACTGGAATCAATTTAGGTAACAGCATGCCACAGGTAATTTTAAAGCTGAGAGGATGAATAAGGATTCATTACCAGAAAGAAAAACTAACGTTTTGTATACAGATGAGAGATAAGTAAAAAGCGATGTGAAACGTAAAGGGCCTGTCCCACGGGCATGCGACTCCATGCGGCAAGCTCGACCTAACGTGGTCGCTTGAGCCGTACGGCCTCGCGGGGCCGGTCCCACTTCGATCGCCGGAGCCGTATGGAGTTGTGCGGAGCTGGTCCCGACATCACGCGGGGCTCCGAAAAACTGACCGTGTTCAAAAATTACGCGCGGCAACGGCCTGCCGGCCCGCAGCCGCCTCGACGGCGTACGCACCGTCTCGACACCGTACGCACCGCTTCAACGCCGTACGCACCGCCTCGACGCCGTACGCACTGCCTCGACGCCGTACGCGGCGTCTTGACGCCATACGTCACGCGCGAACTTCCCGCGTCACTCACTCGACCTCCGCGCGGCCCCCGCTTCCGGTTAGGTCACGCTTGCCGCAGGGAGTCGCATGCCCGTGAGACAGGCCCTTTAGAAATCAGGCAGTTCCCAATGTTTATTGCTAAACGGCCTGTCCCACTTGGGCGACCTAATCGGCGAGTTCTGGCGAGTTTGCCCTCGACTCGTACTCGCAGCACGGTCGACACAAAGTCGTAGGAGGCCTTCGTAACACTCCTTTATGCTCGAGAGTGGTCCCCGTGTACTCGAGGCCTCAGCTAGGTTGCGGCGTATTTTTCAATGTTAAAAAATGCCCGCGAGTAAAAAAAGGTCGCCATGGAAATAATCAAGACTTATTTTTACTCGTAGGTTTAGTCGAAGTAGGTCACAGTAGGTAATAATAAAAAATAATAATACATTGTATTTATGGGCGTCTTTCAAAAGTCTCAAGGACACCTTACAAAGTTTAACAAAGTGTAGAAACATGTAAGCGGAATGAAATAAATAATAAAGACATCACGAGTACACAAATTAAAGAGAGAATTCAATCCAAAAACAAAAATCAAAAACACAATATGGAAGAGATAGCAGCGGCTGCTAAAGCGCGCCAGCGTCCACTCTCCCCTCCAAGAGACATGTTAGTCGTAGGTAATCGAGGGTAGTCAAAGGTAGTCGTAGATAGTCTTCATCATGGTCGAAGGGAGGTCGAAGGGAGATCGAAGGAGGTCGTCTTCACTCTCCACTATTTCCAATTTTCCCGAAGTTAGTCCTAGCTAGTTGTAACTGGTCTTCAACATGTCATTTTTTCAAACTCTTCTAAACTCGCCAATTAGGTCGCCCAAGTGGGACAGCCCCTTTATGATTCAATCTATTTCAGGAGGAGATGTGGAGGCAGCTCATAATTCAACAGGTATCGTGTGTCGAGTGGATTGAGCAGTTAGTAAAGGCGAGGAGGCTGTGATGCTCAGCAAGTGGATGATTATGCTTGTTGAACTGTACATCTCCTCCCCCTTCTGTCGTGGGGTAGACTGACTCCCCTCCCCTCCCCTCCCGACCGATCGTTGAAATTCCCCAATCCTGGACTTTCCATTCGACACTTTAATTTCATGTTTCACGAATCCCGTTGGCAGACCAATTTCCCACTTGGGATAAATTATAGTTCTATCGTATTGTATTGCAAGGTGACACTTTGCAACAACGCAAATATCAAATGTAACCCACCCAGAGCCTCACCTATCTATGTTCTCCACAGATGCTGCCTGACCCGCTGAGTTACTCCAGCACTCTGTGAAACGTCACCTATCCATGTGCCACACAGATGCTGCCTGACCCGCTGAGTTACCCTGGCACAGTGTACTTCTGTGCTTTGTAAGCTATACGGAACCACACTATAAATGATAAGGTAGACCAAAATTCTGGAAAAACTCAGCGGGTGCGGCAGCATCTATGGAGCGAAGGAAATAGGCAACGTTTCGGCCCGAAACCCTTCCGGGTTTCGGCCCGAAACGTTGCCTATTTCCTTCAGGGTTTCGGCCCAAAAGGTTGCCCATTTCCTTTGCTCCACAGATGCTGCTGCACCCGCTGAGTTACTCCAGCGTTACTCTGTGAAACGTCACCTATCCATGTTCTCCACAGATGCTGCCTGACCCGCTGAGTTACCCTGGCACAGTGTACTTCTGTGCTTTGTAAGCTATACGGAACCACACTATAAATGATAAGGTAGACCAAAATTCTGGAAAAACTCAGCGGGTGCGGCAGCATCTATGGAGCGAAGGAAATAGGCAACGTTTCGGCCCGAAACCCTTCCGGGTTTCGGCCCGAAACGTTGCCTATTTCCTTCAGGGTTTCGGCCCGAAAGGTTGCCCATTTCCTTTGCTCCACAGATGCTGCTGCACCCGCTGAGTTACTCCAGCACTCTGTGAAACGTCACCTATCCATGTTCTCCACAGATGCTGCCTGACCCGCTGAGTTACTCCAGCACTCTGTGAAACGTCACCTATCCATGTTCTCCACAGATGCTGCCTGACCCGCTGAGTTACTCCAGCGCTCTGTGAAACGTCACCTATCCATGTTCTCCACAGATGCTGCCTGACCCGCTGAGTTACTCCAGCACTCTGTGAAACGTCACCTATCCATGTTCTCCACAGATGCTGCCTGACCCGCTGAGTTACTCCAGCATTTCCCGATCTTATTTCAGATTTCCCACCCATCCATTTATGACGATGTTGCAATCCTTGTTCCTATCTCGACAAATGTCCGCCACTTTTTCCAAACAGTAATGTGTCTAATTGCTCCAAGCCTCCCTTGTTGTTGTATTGTTCATGTAGTTTACAGATACAGCGCGGAAACAGGCCCTTCGGCCCACCGAGTCCGCTCCGACCAGCGATCCCCGCGCACTAACACTACCCAACACGCACTAGGGACAATTTTACATTCAAACCAAGCCAATTAACCTGCAAACCTGCACGTCTTTGGAGTGTGGGAGGAAACCGAAGATCTCGGAGAAAAAACCCACGCAGGTCACGGGGAGAGCGTACAAACTCCGTACAGACAGCGCCCGTAGTCGGGATCGAACCTGGGATTCTGGCGCTGTGAGGCAGCAACTCTACCCGCTGCGCCACCGTGCTGCGCAAGGCAGTTGTAGCCACCATTTGTCCACTCGGCTGTGATCTAAAATTCATCATCCATGTACCACAACATTTGCTACACGGCGGCACGGTGGCGCAGCGGTAGAGTTGCTGTCAGGATCGAACCCGGGACTCTGGCGCTGTAAGGCAGTAGCTCTAACGCTTCGCCACCTCGTACGCCTACCCAGTTTGGGGTGAGATGAGCAGGTAATTGCCTGCATGTATGACTCAGGTCACCGAGGGAATGCGACGCAAACTCAATTAGCATTGAACAGCTCAGTGTATAAATGTCAGAATATTGAGGAAAATAGACTTCAGTGGTGGAGATGATATTGAATCCGCGCCTCAGGTGAATACAGATATTAGACTGCAGGTATGATTCATACAGCCTCTACGTCTGGGACCATACACGTTCTAGAGATAACAGTCTGTTGGTTGGGAAATGTTTTCTGATGGACTATAAACGCAGATCTACCAATAAACTCCACGGAGGTCGCTATCAGTCTGAACGATACAAACGCCTCTTCCAAGCTCCATTCAAAGACATTGATGTACAGTGTTGCTGCAGCGAGCGATCGGTTGTTCAAGTCCATAACTCCCTCAAAGAGGCAACCCAAGTAGACGGTGATAAAGGAGTATTTGGTATGCCTGCCTTCATAGCATCCCCGGTTCGATCCCGACTACGGGTGCTGTCTGTACGGAGTTTGTACCTTCTCCCCAGTGACCTGCGTGGGTTTCCTCCGAGATCTTCAGTTTCCTCCCACATTCCAAAGACGTGCAGGTTTGTAGCTAAATTGGCTTGGGTTTGTATTCTTGATATGAGTGTACAATGTGTCCCCAGTGTGTGTGTGTAGGATAGCGTCAGTGTGCGGGGATCGCTGGTGGGCGCGGACCCGGTGGGCCGAAGGGCCTGTTTCCGCGCTGTATCTCTAAACTGAAACGGGGCAGGAAGTCACGACGCAGCTTCTTCATAGGAACAGGCACAGCCCCTTCAGACCTGCCAAACGTCAAGTCAAACTGATCTCGTCTGCATGCACGTGATCCATATCCCTCCATTGCTGCAGATCCACGTGCCGATCCTAACGCCTCTTAAACACCACTATGGTATCTGCCTCCACCACCACCCCTGGCAGCACGTTCCAGGCACCCACCCACCACCCTCTGTGTAAAACCCCTGCCCCCGCACATCTCCTTTATATCTTGTCCCCCTCACCTTGATGAAATGCCTCCTGGTCTTGTATGTTTCTACACTGGGGTAAAGGTTCTGGCTGTCCACACTATTTATGTTCGTCGTTATATACGTCTGTCATATATTCTCCGCCGACGATGGCATTCCAGAGCAAACAGTCCAACCTCTCTTCAAATCTGTGTTGCTGCCTCACAGCGCCAGAAACCATCGGTTCGATCCTTACCACGGGTGCTGTCTGTACGGAGTTTGTACGTTCTCCCCGTGACCTGCATGGGTTTTCCCCGGGTGCTCAGGTTTCCTCCCACGACCCAAAGACGGACAGGTATGTAGATTAATTGTCTGGTAAATTGACTCTAGTGTGTCGGACGGAACTGGTATACGGGGAGATGGCAGGTGGACATGGGCTCCGTGGGCTGCAAGGCCCTGTTTCCACGCTGTATCTAGACACCAAACTAAACTAGACTTATTTGCCTCCGTCCCCTTCTCTACCACATTACTCGCCACCTTCACTGCCGCTGCCGTGTTGAGTCTGAACTAACTGAGCTAAAGCTAAAGAAAGTTAGACAATAGACAATAGACAATAGGTGCAGTAGGCCATTCGGCCCTTCTAGCGTGGCCATTCAATGTGATCACGGCTGATCATCCCCAATCAGTACCCCGTTCCTGCCTTCTCCCCATACCCTGACTCCGTTATCTTTAAGAGCCCT
This sequence comes from Malacoraja senta, assembly GCA_038087875.1. Taxonomy (NCBI): domain Eukaryota; kingdom Metazoa; phylum Chordata; class Chondrichthyes; order Rajiformes; family Rajidae; genus Malacoraja; species Malacoraja senta. The sequence goes on along the minus strand of CM075981.1, from coordinate 80,350,084 downwards.
ATCTAGCTCTCTCTTGAAAGCATCCAGAGAACCGGCCTCCACCGCCCTCTGAGGCAGAGAATTCCACAGACTCACCACTCTCTGTGAGAAAAAGAGTCTCCTCATCTCCATTCTAAATGGCTTACTCCTTATTCTTAAACTGTGGCCCCTGGTTCTGGACTCCCCCAACATCGGGAACATGTTTCCTGCCTCTAGCGTGTCCAAACCCTTAATAATCGTATATGTTTCAATAAGATCCCCTCTCATCCAATGTGGTCAGAATCTAAGGTAGACAGAAATGCTGGAGAAACTCAGCGGGTGAGGCAGCATCTATGGAGAGAAGGAATAGGCGACGTTTCGGGTCGAGACCCTTCTTCAGACTGATGTCAGGGGGAGGGGGAGGCAAGGAAAGGAAGAGGCGGAGACAGTGGGCTTGGGGGGAGAGCTGGGAAGGGGAGGGGAAGGAGGGAGAAAGCAAGGACTACCTGAAACTGGAGGTCAATGTTCATATCGTTCGGGTGGAAACTACCCAAGCGAAATATGAGGAGCTGTTCCTCCAATCTGCGCTGGGCCTCACTCTGGCCATGGCCAGAAAGGTCGGATTGGGAATGGGAGGGGGAGTTGAAAGTCAGAATCTTCTTGCTTTCTTCAGAAGGTAACTTCAAGGCAGCATTGTCTGAAATATGACCTTCCATTAATACGGTGCCTCCATCTTATCTCCTCCATCCTCTGTATACCCAGGGGGTGAGACCATCTACACCTCTGCGCTTGCTCTAATCTCTGTCATCCCCGTCATTAGGTTGCTCTTCATGCTTCATCACCATAAAACAGGACATTATATACGTAGAAGCTTTCTTCATCCGAAGTCCAATGGTCCAAGTCGGAGCATGGATGAATGAAGCAATGGCATTCTCTTGCATCGAGTAATCATGCTGCCTCCACCTTGGCTCGAGAAAAATAGAAGACATCGGCAAGTTAAAGATTAAACGTAAGGTAGTTGAGTTAAAGATTCACAGCTGTAAAGGAGGATGGATCATATATTGATAAGTGCTGGTGTCAGGGGTTACGGGGAGAAGGGAGTTAGGAGGGAGAGATAGATCAGCCATGATTGAATGGTGGAATAGACTTGATGGGCCGAATGGCCTAATTCTGCTCCTATCACTTACGACCTTATATATGTATAGAACAGGCACTGGTTATTGATGGGGGATGATCAGCCATGATCACGATGAATGGCGGTGCTGGCTCGTAGGGCCGAATAGCCTCCTCCTGCACCTATTTTCTATGTTTCTATGTTTCTATGTTTCTAACATGTAGAGCACATGGAAAAGCACAACACAAAATCAGGCCCTTCAGGCCTGCAGAATCATAGAGTCAAGCAGATTGGAAACAGGACCATCAACCCCAACTCATCCACGCCCACCAAGATGCCCATATATCCACCTTTGGACCGTATCCCTCTAAACCTTTCATATCCATATCTGGCGAACCATCGTCCAAGAAGGAGCAGCCACCTTCGAAGCCAAGAGATGTGCAGAGTTAGAAGAATAGAGAAGAAAACGGAAAGAGAGGCAGCAACAACAAAGCCCGATCTGCCACCTGGAATTACCTGTCCTGAATGCCGAAGAACTTTCAAAACCAAGATTGGACATAAGTCACCTGAGAGTCCATAAAAACAACAGAACATAGGCCATCATCCTCCACCTTGTCCTTTAAATGTTGGGACAGTCCCTGCCTCAACTACCTCCTCTGGCAGCTCGATCCACACACCCGCCACACTCTGAGTGAAATAGTTGCCTCTCAGATTCCTATTCAATCTTTCCCCTCTCACCTTAAATCCATGCCCTCCAGTTCTTGATTCCCCAACCAAAGGAAAATGGAATGTCTAATTAAGGGGGAAACAAATAAGGAAATGAGATGGAAGCTTATACTAATGGGGTTCTGTGGAGAACATGGATAGGTGACGTTTCACAGAGTGCTGGAGTAACTCAGCGGGTCAGGCAGCATCTGTGTGGAGAACATGGATAGGTGACGTTTCACAGAGTGCTGGAGTAACTCAGCGGGTCAGGCAGCATCTGTGGAGCGAAGGAAATGGGCAACCTTTCGGGCCGAAACCCTGAAGGAAATAGGCAACGTTTCGGGCTGAAACCCGGAAGGGTTTCGGGCCGAAACGTTGCCTATTTCCTTCGCTCCATAGATGCTGCCGGAACATGGATAGGTGACGTTTCACAGAGTGCTGGAGTAACTCAGCGGGTCAGGCAGCATCTGTGGAGAACATGGATAGGTGACGTTTCGGGTCATATTGAATAGTTTAAAGTTACGGTGTGGAAACAGGCCCTCCAAGCCACCGAGTCCATGTCGGCCAATGATCATCCACACACTAGTTCTATCCTACACTCGAGGGATGATTTACAGAAGTCATTTAACCTACAATCCTGCGCGTCTTTGGAATGTGGGAGGAAACCGGAGCACCCGGAGGAAACCCAGGGAGAACGGACAGGCAGCACCTGTTGTCGGGATTGAACCCGGGTAGACAAAATAGCTGGAGAAACTCAGCGGGTGAGGCAGCATCTGTGGAGCGAAGGAAATAGGCAACGTTTCGGGCCGAAACCCTGAAGGAAATAGGCAACGTTTCGGGCCGAAACCCTTCAAGGGTTTCGGCCCGAAACGTTGCCTATTTCCTTCGCTCCATAGATGCTGCCGCACCCGCTGAGTTTCTCCAGCACTTTTGTCTACCTTCGATTCTCCAGCATCTGCAGTTCCTTCTTCAACACTGGTCTCTGGCACTATAAGATATCGAATTTACCACTGCACCAGCGTGCTGCTGTAAATAGATTGGATACAGGGATTGGAGGCAGAGGCGGTTATTTCACCTTGGCATCATGTTCGGCATAGACACGGTGGGCCGAAGGGCCTGTTCCCACGCTGTATCTCTGAAGTCTAACGTAAAAGTGAAGGGCTGGCCTGATGGCCCTTCTTTGCACCTTTCAAGGCTAATCCGCAGGTGACGGTGACACGAATACTCAGTGGCAGCCGCCCCCCTCTCTTCACCCAGCAGAGAACAGCCTGCAGCAGCTTCTGGAGAAGATATGTCCCGGCCAGCATGAGGCCGCCTGACTGCACAAACGTGCAACGTTTCAGCCAAGGGCCAACGCAGACTGCAATGAGCACAAAAAATAAAAAGACTTCAATCACAGCAAATGATATGTTTCAATTCTCCTCCGAGTTTATTGCTTTTTAATAAGGTGCCTATTTCAGATATTTCACCGTGTAGCAACAGTTCATAAATCTGAAATTAGAAACTCCTCTGGTGTTTCAATTGGATTTGATCATCGTTGCAGCGAGAGGGAGGATCAGACCCGACTACCAAGTGGGGCGGGAGAGCGGACGCTGACAATATGGTTGTATTCACAAGCTTTTCTGGGTTGTTTCTGACGGTTAGCATTTCTGTCACACGCGCGCAACACTCGGCCACGGGAGGATCCGAGATCTCGGGATTAAGTGTTTGAAGTCATCGGGATGTGGGCTGAGAAGATGGAATCTCTATCAAACTTTGTATCTACTGGGGGTGAAGGAACTGCGGACGCTGGTTTACATCGAAGGGAGGCACAAAATGCTGGAGTAACTCAGCGGGACAGGGGGAGTAACTCAGCATCTCTGGGGAGAAGGAATGGGTGACGTTTTGGGTCGAGACCCTCCTTTTTAAAATGATTCCTGTGAACAGAACATATAAGTCGCAGTGATATTCTTTGTTGTGCCTACCCGAGGTATGCGAAGAGTCGCTACACAAAGGACACCGGCAACGTTACAAGTATCCCATTTTAACACATACCATTTTTAACATAATCCAAAGATAGAAACAAAATGCTGGAGTAACTCAGCGGGACGGGCAGCATCTCTGGGGAGAAGGAATGGGTGATGTTTCGGGTCGAGACCCTTCTTCAGACACATTCCATCTATGGTCCCCCTTGATTCTAGGCAGTCCCCCCCACGCTAGGCCCTCCTTCGTTCCGCATTTAGAGCTCTTTAGTCAGGGGGTGGTGAATCTGTAGAGTTAAGCCCCTGTCCCACTTTCACCACCTAATTGGCGACCTCTGCCGAGTTTGCCCTTGACTCATACTCGCAGCGTGGTCGCCACGAGGTCTTCGTAACTCTTCCTCATGCCCGTGAGTGGTCTCCGCGTACTCGTGGCCTCAAGTAGGTCGCGGCGTTCTTTTCCAGCCTGATAAAAAATGTCCACGAGTAAAAAAAAGGTCAGCATGGAAAAAATTGATACTTTTTACTCGTAGGTAGGTCGTAGGTCGGTGGTGATGATAGTCGTGGGTCGGTGGTGATGATAGTCGTGGGTCGGTCGTGATGATAGTCGTGGGTCGGTCGTGATGATAGTCGTGGGTCGGTAACTGGCCCGAGAAAAAAATGCAAACATGACAGAATTTTATCATGTGATAATTTTCCACTCGTAGCTAGTTGTAGTTGGTCTTATGTGTGGAAGACTGAGGTCGAGGGGGGTCGTAGGAGGTCGTAGACATGGTCGTAGGAGGTTGTAGACATAGTCGTAGGAGGTCGTAGACATAGTTGTAGGAGGTCTTTTACTTCGGCGAGTCAACGCGACCTTGACATATTTTTCAACTCGTCTAGGGTCTTCTAAACTGGTGGATTAGGTCGTCCAAGTGGGACAGGCCCTTAAATTGCCACAGACAGCTGTGGAGGCCAAGTGATTGGGTATTTTTAAACCAGAGATTGGCAGGTTCTTTGTATTTTTAGTTTTACCAAATCTGGGCCGACCAATAACCACCCCGTCCACTTGCTCAATCCTACACCCTCCGGGCGATTTACAGAAGTACATTAACCCACAAACCCGCACATCTTTGGAATGAGGGAGGAAACCAGAGCACCCGGAGAAAACCCACGCGCTCACAGGGAGAACCTGCAAACTCCGTACAGGCAGCACCCACAGTCAGCATCGAACCCGGGTCTCTGGCGCTTTGAGGGAGAAACTCTACCGCGTCGCCACCGCGCCACCCCTTGATTAGTAAAGGCATCAAAGGTTATGGGGAGAAGGCAGGAGAATGGGGTTAAGAGGGAAAAGCAGACCAGCCATGATGGAACGACGGAGCAGACTAGATGGGCCGAATGGCCTAATTCTGCTCCTATGTCTTCTGATCTTACGTGGTGTCTGCAGTTCTGGTCGCCCCCATTACAGGAAGGAGGTGGAGGCTTTGGAGAGGGTGCAGAAGAGGTTTACCAGAGTGCTGTCTGGTTTGGAGAGTATTAGATACAAGGCGAGGTTGGACCGTTTTACAACAGAGAACACTACAGCACAGGAAGAGACCTTCCAATTGACAACATCCGTGGTGAACATAATGAGTTTGACATTTCCAGTGCCCGATTGGACACCAGATAGAAGTATATAAAAGGCATTGAAGTGGTAGACAGTCAGAACCTTTTTCCCAGGATGGATATCACAAAGGATAATAATATAACTTAATTTGTAGTGCACCTTTCAGACATTTGAATGCAATCCAAAGTGCTTTCCACAAGAACACAGAAACAAAGGCAGTTAAAAAGACATAGGCAGTTAATAGCATAAAGAGCACAGATTTATATAACAATATAAAATAGAGTGTAAAAGGACAAAAACACAAAGACACTGATGTGAAATACAGAGTAAAGTCAGTTAAAAGCTTGATTAAAAGTTTTTAGCTGCCGTTTAAAATGTCAACGGAGTGGACGTCTCTCCTAGCCCCCTCTGGGTCGGGTATTCCACAGCTCGGGGGCGTCATTGAAAAAGGCTGCTGCACCAATTACCTTATTGCTGCGCCGTTGAGAGGCTAACAGGGCTGTAAGCTTTGAGGGGCAATGTTTAAAGGAGATGTGCGGGCCAGGTTATATTACACAGAGGGTGGTGAATACGTGAAACTTGCACCTAAATGTTATTCCCTTTATCCTTTACCTGTACACTGTGGACGGCTCGGTTGGAACCAGGGGCCACCGTTTAAGAATAAGGGGTAAGCCATTTAGAACGGAGATGAGGAAACACTTTTTCACTCAGGGAGTTGTGAGTCTGTGGAATTCTCTGCCTCAGAGGGCGGTGGAGGCCGGTTCTCTGGATACTATCAAGAGAGAGCTAGATAGGGCTCTTAAAGAGAGCGGAGTCAGGGGATATGGGGAGAAGGCAGGAACGGGGTACTGATTGGGGATGATCAGCCATGATCACATTGAATGGCGGTGCTGGCTCGAAGGGCCGAATGGCCTACTCCTGCACCTATTGTCTATTGTCTACTGTTGTAATCAGGTGTAGACTTTTCTTTGACTGGATAGCACGCCATAAAACGTTTTTCACTGTACTTCGAAACACGTGACGATAGTCAACCAAACTAAACTAATGTTACTGTCTGAAGGAGGGTCTTGACCCGAAACGTTGCCTATCTCCTTCACTCCATAGATGCTGCCTCACCTGCTGAGTTTCTCCAGCATTTTTGTCTACCTTAGAGTCATACAGCTTGGAAACAGGCCCTTCGGCCCAATGTGCCCATGCCAACCACCATGTCCTATCTACACTAGTCCCACCTGCCTGGTTTGGCCCAATATCCCTCTAAACCTGTCCTATCCATGTGCCTGTTAAACATTGCAAAGGTCCCTGCCTCAACTAACCCCCTGCAGCAGCTCGTTCCAGACAACCACCACCCTTTATGTCAAAAAGGGTACACCTTTATGGACATCGCCCATTCCTCCATCGCTCCATTGATGCTGCCTCACCCGCTCAGTTTCTCCAGCATTTTGTGCCTACCTTCTATACTCCAGGCTTCGACAGGACAGAGTTTGTGAGTTGTATCCAAGGGTGTATCTTGCAACGGCTGTGGCCAGCCCAACTCAAGGAGGGACGATACTGCAGATTGTGTTGGGATATGAGCCTGGCCAGGAGACTGAGTGTTTCAGTAGAAGAGCATGTCGCAACCAGTGATCACAACTGCATCCGTTTTAAGATAGTTAAAGGATAACTATCTTAAAACTTGGGGGGAGAGTGGTGTGTTGGGGTAAGGCAGATTACACCGTTATTAGGCAGGAGTTAGAGAGAGTAGTTTGGGAACAAACGGTATTGGGGAAGTCCGCATCTGACTTACGGGAGTCATTTAAAGAGCAGCTGATCTGAGTTGTGGACGGGCATGTTCCAGTGAGGAGAAGGGACAAGGGTGGCAATGATGACAAGGGGTGGCAAGGATGGCAAGGTAAGGGAATCCTGGTACCGGGGAGGTGGTAGGTTTGGTCAATAAGAATATGAAACGTTCAGGAAGATTAGATCAGACAGGGTCTTTGAGAAATGTTTAGAAAGCAGTAAAGAACAGAAATAAGTAATTGAGAGAGGCAGAAGTGGCCATGAAATGTCGTTGACAGGTTGTGTGAAAGCAAATCACAAGTTTGCAATGCTGGGAACTATATTCTACACTCTGTGACTTCCCCTTCACTCTATTTACTGAGCGTGAGTTTGACGATTGTATTTATGTGTAGTATTATCTGATCCGTTTGGATATATCTTGGATAAGGCAGAAGATAGACACAAAAAGCTGGAGTAACTCAGCGGGACAGACAGCACCACTAAGGAGAAGAAATGGGCAACATTTCGGGTCCAGACCCTTCTTCAGTGATGTTTCGGGTTGAGACCCATCTTCAGACTTCAGACTGAACGAGGGTCTCGATCCGAAACGTCACCCATTCCTTCTCTCCAGAGATGCTGCCTGTCCCGCTGAGTTACTCCAGCATTTTGTGTCTATCTTCGATTTAAACCGGCATCTGCAGTTCCTTCCTACACATTCGATAAAACAGAGATTGACAGATTCTTGATTAGTACGGGTGTCGGGGGTTATGGGGAGAAGGCAGGAGAATGGGGTCGAGAGGGAAAGATGGCGGAGTTGACTTGATATGCCAAATGTCCGGGTCTGTCGGGACTGAGAGAATGGAGCGGCTGGGCTCGTATACTCTGGAGTTTAGAAGGAGGAGAGGGAATTTACTATCTAATGGCGTCATTCAGGGCCGGATTTGCGTATAAGCTAGACAAGCTTAAGCTTAGGGCCTCGAGATCTAGGGGGGCCTCGGACCGCTCCACCAAGGTGTATAAAACTTTAGACATATTCGTATTTTCTGAGCCTTGTCCTTTCAACAGTCAGGAGTGTTGGAGTCAGTGCGCGGCTGCAAGTTTAACAATGTCAGAACCAGCTGCGACTGTGCCCGACCTGCCTGCTTCAGGGGAGAAGAGATAAGGCTCCAGGCAGGGTAAAGGGTGGGTGGGAACGAGCAGCCACCCGCTACCATAGGCGGAATGGTCCTTTCTATAGTTAACCCTGCTCACAGTCTCTGATGGGGCTGGTTTCCCGCCCACCGGGACCTCCCGCGCTTTGCCCGCTGACCCTGGCCACTCCACCGCCCTCCTGCAGCCCGCAGCCGTCGCCTCACCTGCAGCCTGGACTCAGCACCGGGCCTGGAGTCTCCACGCTGCAGACTCCAACTCCCCTGAGTTTGACCACGCTGGGTCCTACTGCTAGTTCCCCCAACCCTGGTAACCTCAGTGACTGTTCCACTGGGTCTTCCCCATTACCCTCAAACCATGTGACCCCCAGCTCTTCCCCACCCACACTACAGTCCTCATACACCCCCCCCCCTACCCCTACCCCCTTACCACCCCCCACCCCCCCCTCTCCCCCCACCAGACATCGCCTCGGCCCCAGTCCACTCACCTGCCTTCCTCTGGCCCCAACCCCCATCCCTGACGTGTGTTCACCATCCCCCCCTGACCTCCCCCTCTCAGATACCGAACGGTCTGTCCTCAGCAGAGGCCTCACCTTTGTCCCCCTCCGTCCCCACCTCAATGAGTTCCGCGCCCTCTTCTTCCGAGGGTATTCTTATGACAATGCTGCCAACAGGGCTGGTAGGTACAAGGGTATGCAGCAAAAAAATCCTCGAAAAAACAAATTTGCAAGATTTATTCCATGCACCGCTCACTCATTACATTTGGTGGGTCGTCCGTTCGGCTGTTGGTTGCTGCCTTGATGCAGTGAACTGGTTTGGAATTAACAATGACATTTATACCTTTTCATCCTCCACAAAGAGATGGGCAGTTCTAAAATCATTTTTGCAACCTCAGTCAAAAGTGCCTAAATATTTGTCAGACACGAGGTGGGAGACACATGCATAAGCCACAGAAGTTATTTTGGAAAGTTACAGCGCTATCACTGATGCCCTCAGTCATTTGTACTCTGATGTTAATGTGAAGGGTGATACCAGGCTTCAAGCTAACAATCTTTTGCAGAAAATGGAAGAACTGGAATTTGTGTTTACGCTGCATTTATGGACCCGTCTGCTGGGTCATTTCCACAAGGTCAAGAAAGCCATTCAGAAATCCACACTGTTATTGAGTACTTGTGCAAGTTTGTCACTTCACTTCAGGATTTTGCAAGCAAAATTAGAGAAGATTTTGATGAGCTTGAGCAACAAGCGAAGGCCACCTTGCCAGATGTTAACTACAGAACTGACACAGGGAGACAAAGAGTAAGGAAATGGCAAGGAAATGGTGGAAGTGCACCTGGTGCTGATGCTTTAGATAAACTCTCTTCAAGAGATAAGTTTAGGATAAAATCCTTTATTCCTATACTAGATGCACTTGAAACCAATTTAAAAAGAAGAGATACTGTGTTTAGTGAAGTTGCACAACTGTTTTCCTTTCTTGCTAATCTGACCGCATCTAAGCAAGAAATTCAGCAAGGTGTTGAACCGTTGATGGAAGCATACCCAGAGGATGTTGACCTGGAACTTACTGATGAACTTTTGCACTTTCACTCGTACGTGAGACAAAGCCATAGGCATACAGAACAGCACTCTCTGTCTCATACAGACCTTTATCAAATAATATACAAGGAAACAATTCAGATGGCCTTCCCTAATGTGGAAGCAATCTTGCGGCTGTTTCTTAGCTTAATGGTCACCAACTGCTCGGGAGAGAGGTCTTTTTCAAGACTCAAATAAAGAATTAAAAATGAATGAAGGTCCACAATGTCTCAAGAGAGGTTGCCTGCACTGAGCATTCTGTGCATTGAGAGTGACAAACTTAGACAAACACATCTTGGTGAACACCTGGATGATTTTGCTATGAAGAAAGCGAGAAAAAAGCATGTTTGCTCTCAGTGTATTTGTAGTTTCTTTATTTCTTAATATTCCACATTCAATTCAAGAGACACTTATTCTCACATGCACCAATTGGTACAATGAAATGTGGGGGTCACCATCCGACGTCGGAACGGGAGAACATTCTCAGCGGCTTGGGCATCCGAATCGGCCACTTCCTACCGGAGACCACGGCTCCCGAAGTCCACAGGCTGAGCTGGGCGGAGATTCACGCTGGCGGCCCTCGGCAAAGGGTTCCCAGGGCTCCACGATGTTGAAATCAGCGCGGCCCGAGGCTGGGAGCTCCGCAAACCACAGCTCCATGATGTTGAAGCAGCAGGCCCAACACTCCAGACCTTCAAACGGCGATCCAGGTAAAGGATCGCCCGCTCCGCGGTGAATCCAATATGTATTTAAAAACCAACTGTTTAATGACAACATACAGTAGGATCTAAAAGTGTCACACTGTCACTGTCGGGTAGTCATGGTCCTCTAGTCGTGGGGGTGGGGGTGGGGGATTTGGAGGGGGGGGGGGCTCACAAGTGAAATAGCTTAGGGCCTCTCTTCATCTAAATCCGGCCCTGGCGTCATTACTATCTAAATGGCATCATGTTGGAAAAAGGGGAAGTACAACGGGATCTGGGGGTCCTTGTACATCAGTCTATGAAAGTAAGCATGCATGTACAGCAGGCAGCGAAGAAAGCGAATGGCGTGTTGGCCTTTATAAGATGAATCAAATATAGGAGCAAAGAGGTCCTTCTGTAGTTGTACAGAGCCCTAGTGAGACCACACCTGGAGT
>CM075981.1:80324151-80334151 GCA_038087875.1 Malacoraja senta | reverse complement strand
GTGGCGCAGCGGGTGGAGTTGCTGCCTCACAGCGCCAGAGACCCGGGTTCGATCCCGACTACGGGTGCTGTCTGTACGGAGTTTGTACGTGGGTTTTCTCCGGGCGCTCCGGTTTCCTCCAACACTCCAAAGACGTGCGTGTTTGTAGGTCAATTGGCTAAATTGTAAATTGTAAAATCGTGAATTGTCCCTGTGTGTAGGACGAAGTTAATGTGCGGGGATCGCTGGTTGGCACAGAATCGGTGGGCCGAAGGGCCTGTTTCATAAGGTCATAAGTGATAGGAGCAGAATTAGGCCATTCAGCCCAACAAGTCTCGGAATCTATGGTGGACTGATTGGATAAAACCTTTACATCCTTTCCAGAATCAATAAATTACCCTTAAACCCAAACTGGTTTGTGTTGTCCTCTCTGCAGCTCAGACCACAGGAATATAATTAAGGGGAAATGATGAAGCCCTGAAGTTATTGCCATGTTGGTATATCGTTTCCAAGATGGCGCCCAGCCCAGGTGACTATTTGCGAGCTAGCCACAGAAGCACATGTACAATCACGCCTTACAATCGCCCCACACTCTTAAATACACTGTAAATGGTTCGATTGTAAACATTTTGTATTGTCTTTCTGCTGACAGGTTAGCACGCAGCAAAAGCTTTTCACTGTCCCTCGCTGCACGTGACAATCAACTAAACGGAACTGCTGGTGTACTGGGGGGGGGTTTGGACTTGGCCTTGGCATCACGTACAGCACAGACACTGGGCCGAAGGGCCTGTTCTTGAGCTGTACTGGTGTATGTTCTACGTTCATCTTGTCCTTGGGTAGTTGGTACACACGCACACACACACACACATTTACCGTTTACGCTCACAGGATGCGGGGACCAGGGACGGTCGGGCGGGTCTTGAGATTGAGAAGATTGATCATCGAGTGACTTAATCTGCTGTTACTTGATCTTTAATTTGATTATTTCGAGTGAATCCAGCCAGTTTGCTATTTACATACAAATCTAATAAAACTAGCTAACAAGCATTTCATTAATGTCAGGAAGGACAAGTATAATATTTCGCAGAGGGTAAATGTGCACTTGTACTTATTACATTATCAACGTGGTCAGTCCTGGTAGGCATGTTGGGGTGGGGGGGGGAGGCAATTATGAAACCCTGTCACAGTGTGTGAAGCATTGTAGATAGAATGTTTACAGCTCTGGGTAGTCTAAAAGTAGCGGCCAGAAGTGTGCAGTTTTTAGTTTCGACATACAGCGCGGACACAGGCCCCTTCGGCCCACCGGGTCCGTGCCGACCAGCGATCCCAGCACACAATCCTACACACACTAGGGACATTTATACCAAGCCAATTAACCTGCAAACCTGCACGTCTTTTGGAGTGTGGGAGGAAACCGGAGATCTCGGAGAAAACCCACGCCGGTCACGGGGAGAACGTGCAAACTCTGTACAGACAGCGCCCGTAGTCGGGGTCGAACCCGGGGCTCCGGCGCTGCAAGCGCTGTCAGGCAGCAACTCTACCGCTGCCCAAATGCAAGAGAATTGTTTGTCCTCTTGGGAAATAGGAAGAGGTTTTCTTATCATTGGATGTGATAGAACACAGGGCATGGAACAGTACAGCACAGGAACAGGCCCTTCGGCCCACAATGTCCGTGCCCAACATAATGTCAATTAAACAAATCTCCTCTGCCTGCACGTGATCCATTAACTGCGTATGAATGAATGAATGAATGAATCATGCCAAGTATTCACATACAAGGAATTTGCCTTGGTGCTCCGCCCACAAGTGACAACATGACATACAGTGACAGTTAGGAATGACACATAAAACATTAAACATTAATAATAAAACATTGTCATATCCACGTGCCTCTCTAAAAGCCTCTTAAAGGCCACTGTCGTATCTGCCTCCACCACCATCCCTGGCAACACATTCCATGCACCCACCACCCTCTGTGTAAAAAAACCTGCCCCGCACATCTCCTTTAAACATTGCCCTTCTCGTCTTAAAGTCCTCTCGTTTTGACATTTCAACCTTAATATAGAGGTTCTGACTGCCTACCCTTTCTCTGCAATTTAAAAGACACCTGGGCAGACACATGTGTAGAAAGAAACTGCAGATGCTGGTTTAAATCGAAGAGAGACACAAAATGCTGGAGCAACTCAGTGGGACAGGCAGCATCTCTGGAGAGAAGGAATGGGTGACGTTTCGGGTCTGCCTGTCCCGCTGAGTTCCTCCAGCATTGTGTGTCTATCTTGGACAGACACATGGATAGGAATGGTTTAGAGGGCAAATGGGACTAGCTTAGATGGGGCATCTTGGTCAGCATGGTCAAGTTGGGCCGAAGGGCGTGTGTCCGTGCTGTCTGACGGTGACTCGATGACTATGGACCAATGCTGGCTACAACTCCAGGCGCGTTCCCCTGTTAGGGTCAGATCCACATGGGCGGAACGGAGCATCATTGGAGTCTTGAGGCACGGCACGATGGGATGAATGAAGGGCGTTCCTTGTGTTGTCTTGGTGATGTGCCGTCCATGGTTGGATACCCGGTGGAGATGTGGGTATCTAGCCTGAAGCAGTGATGGATGTGTGTGGTAAAGCTGAACATGTTGTCCCAGTCCCAATCTACACAGAATCTTGGTGCTTGGGTTACAAGGAACTGCAGATGCTGCTTCATACAAAACAAAAGACACAAAGTGCTGGAGTAACTCAGCGGGTCAAGCAGCATCTCTGGAGAACATGGATAGATGACGTTTCAGTTCAGGAACTTTCTTCAAAATATCCCAAAATATCTTCCTCGCTTACCTACCCACAAGACAGACACAAATAAGCTGGAGTAACTCAGCGGGACAGGCAGCATCTGTGGAGAGAAGGAATGGGTGACGTTTCGGGTCGAGACCCTTCTTCAGACTCTACCATTGCTCACCTATCCATGTTCTCCACAGATGCTCCCTGACCCGCTGAGTTACTCCAGCACTCTGTGAAACGGCACCTATCCATGTTCTCCACAGATGCTGCCTGACCCGCTGAGTTACTCCAGCGTTATGTGAAACGTCACCTATCCATGTTCTCCACAGATGCTGCCTGACCCGCTGAGTTACTCCAGCACTCTGTGTCTGTTTGTGTATTAACCCGCATCTGCAGTTCCCCGTTTCCACCAAGATACGTCAGTCAGGAACTGAAATCTCCCCTCCTTGCCCTTCCTCCACCACCTTCTTCACCAACACAGTCCGGCAACGCATCCCCATCCATCACTGTCATCTCATTCATGAAAACACATCCGTCTAAAAGCCCGTTAAAAAAAAGCCTGTAAAGAGGCTCATTTTAAACCTGATGGAAAGCTATCACTAGGATTTTCTAAAGTCACGGTAGTGCTGGTGCTGCCTTGTGTTATTGCCTGGCGTTCGTCTGCATTACCCCCATCACCCCCATCAGCCAAACAGCTGCTGACATAAACTATTCAAATTGCCACAATCCAAACTGTCTCCTTTGCTGCAGATGATTAAGAATTAAAACATTTAAACCTCCCGGCAATTATGGCGCTAATGGGCGTCACGGTGGCACAGCGGTAGAGTTGCTGCCTCACAGCGCCAGAGACCCGGGTTCCATCCTGACTACGGGTGCTGTCTGTACGGAGTTTGTACGTTCTTCCCGTGACCCGCGTGGGTTTTCCCCGGGAGCTCCGGTTTCCTCCAATACTCGAGCTTTGTAGGCTAATTGGCTGCGATTAAAAACTGTAAATTGTTCCTAGTATGTGCAGGATAGTGTTGGTGTGTGGAGGATCGCTGGTCGGCGCGGACTCGGTGGGCCGAAGGGCCTGTTTCCGCACCGTATCTCTAAACCAAAGTAAAACTAAGTTAGGCGGCGTTGTCTGGTGACTCTTTCTGTCAAAATTCCCCATCTCTGGCTGGTAGGAGGAGGGTGTAGCCTCCGTGTAGAATGTAGAGATTCCACGGCCATCTCACTGCCACAGGGGCTCGAGGCTTAGATTAAGGATCTTCTTTGCGGCAACAGGAAAAATAAAAGCTTGCATAAAAGCTTTATACAACAGCTTACTTCTAGTTTAGATTAGTTCAGAGATACAGCATGGAACCAGGCCCTTCGGCCCACCAGCCATCACCCCGTACACTAGCATTATCCTAGGGACAATTTACAAAAGCCAATTAACTATAAGGCTTGGAGGATATACAGCAGACGATGTCATGCCAGCTTTGATGCCCATGTGCCCACATGTTCTCACTGTGACTATGTAGATTCCCTGATACAATGAGGGTGCATTTACTGTACAATCCACTCATGTTACACAGTGCGTTTATAATTTCGTTCAGAGATACAGCATGGAAACGGGCCTTTCGACCCGCTGGGCCCAGGCCGACCAGCGATCACCTGTTCACTAGTTCTAACTTCTATCCTACACACTAGAGACGATTTACAGAGGCCAATTAACCTGCAAACCTGCATGCCTTTTGGAGTGTGGGAGGAAACTGGAGCACCCGGAGAAAAAAAACCCCACGCAGGTCACAGGGAGAACGTACAAACTCCGTACAGACAGCACCCGTAGTCAGGATCGAACCCGGGTCTCTGGCGCTGTGAGGCAGCAACTCTACCGCTGCGCCACCGTGCCGCTCTAAAATATGTTCGATGTTCTCATTTTAAACCTATGCCCTCGTGATTTCCCTCCCCCTGGGGAAACAGAATCTGCATTCGCCCTGTCTATTTCTGTCATGATTTTACACACCTCTACATGTCACCCCCTCGGCCTCCTGCGCTCCAAGGAATAAAGTTCTAGGCTGATCAACCTCTCCCTATAGCTCACACCCTCAAATCCTGGCAAAGTTCTCGTAAATCTTATAGACAATAGACAACAGACAATAGGTGCAGGAGTAGGCCATTCGGCCCTTCGAGCCAGCACCGCCATTCTATGTGATCATGGCTGATCATCCCCAATCAGTACCCCGTTCCTGCCTTCTCCCCATATCCTCTGACTCCGCTATCTTTAAGAGCCCTATCTAGCTCTCTCTTGAAGGTTTCCTGAGAACCGGCCTCCACCGCCCTCTGAGGCAGAGAATTCCACAGACTCACAACTCTCGGTATGAAAAAGCTTTGCTGTGTAATTTGAAATATTCTATCAGTTTATTCTTATATATCTGTCTCCTTCAGAAATTGGCTCAGCATTAACTTGGCGTGGCCCAGATTGAACCGAATGGCCAATGCCATACTCCAGTCTATCTTAATGGGCCTGTCCCACTTAGGCAATTACAGGCGACTAGTTTGTCGCCACATGTTTGCCGGTGTTCTCCGGGAGTCGTCACCTCAGTCGCGCAAAAAATCGTGGCGTCTTCCTGGTTGCCACTAAATTTTCATCATGTTGAAAATTTTTCGCCGACAGTGGGTTTGACGCCAATGAGAGCAGCTTGACTTCTCCCGACGTCGGTGCTGTCGTAGGTTGTCGCCAGGATGACGTAGGTTGTCGCCGGTGTTTCGGCGACCTGCTACGACTATGACAGTCGCCGGCAGTCGCCTAGAAAATCGCCAAGTGGGACAGGCCCATTGGTACAAACCAGGTCTGAACCAAGGCTGTCCAAACTTACTCATGGGCTCCACCTTGTGGTAAATGTAGCAAGTGTCACAATGAATCATTTTAACCGGTGCACTAAAAAAGGCACAAAAGTGCTGGAGTAATTCAGTGCACCCACCACCAGGCAGCACTTATGGCTAACATGGATGAATAGGCAACGTTTTGGGTTGAGACCCTTCTTCAGACAGGAATGAAATCTATACTCAAAGTGCTGGATTAACTCAGCGGGTCCGACAGGGTCTCTGGAGGTCATGGATAGGTGACGTTGGGACCTTTCTTCACACCAGACCCGAAGCGTCACCTATTCCTTTTCTCCAGAGATGTTGCCTGACCCGCTCAGTTACTCCAGCACTTTGTGTCTTTTTTTGAGAACCAGCATCCTTGTGTCTCCATTTTAACAAGTGTGGTTGACAATAGACAATAGGTGCAGGCGTAGGCCATTGGGCCCTTCGAGCCAGCACCGCCATTCAATGTGATCATGGCTGATCATCCCCAATCAGTACCCCGTTCCTGCCTTCTCCCCATATCCCCTGACTCCGCTATCTTTAAGAGCTCTATCCAGCTCTCTCTTGAAAGTATCCAGAGAACCGGCCTCCACCGCCCTCTGAGGCAGGTTGTACTTTATATAAAGTCTGCAAAGATGCCAAATCAGACAAAATTCACGATTATTTGTTTTGTATGATTCTAGTCTTTTAAACGTTGCTATAGTACCGTAAAATAGTTACGAGGATGTTGCCAGGACTCGAGGGCCTGAGCTATAGGGAGATGTTGGGCAGGCTAAGACTTTATTCCTTGGAGTGCAGGAGGGTGAGGGGTGATCTTACAGAGGTGTATAAAATCATGAGGGGAATAGATCGGGTAGATGCACAAAATCATTTGTCAAGGTCGGGGAATCAAGAACCAGAGGACATAGGTTGAGCCGAGAGGGGAAAGATTTAATTGGAATCCGAGGGGTAACGTTTTCACACAAAGATTATGGAGAGAAGGCAGGAGAATGGGGTTGCAAGGGAAAGATAGGCCCACCGTGATTGAATGGCAGAGTAGACTGGATGGGCCGAATGGCCTAATTCTGCTCCTGTGATTTATGGAACGAGCTGCCAGACAAGGTCGTTGAGGCGGGGACTATCACAACTTCTAGAAGATACTGGGACATGTCATGAGGTCATAAGGAATAGGAGTGGATATGGCTATTCGGCCCATCACGTCTACTTCCTCCATTCAATCATGGCTGATCTATCTCTCCCGACTAACCCCATTCTCCTGCCTTCTCCCCGTAACCCCTGACCCCGGTACTAATCAAGAATCTATCCATCGTTGCCTTAGAAATATCCACTGACTTGGCCTCCACAGCTTCAGTGGCAAAGAGTTTCAGATTCATCACCCTCTGACTGAAGAAATTTCTCCTCATCTCCTTCCTAAAAGAACGTCCTTTAATTCTGAGGCTGTGACCTCGAGTCCTGGACTCTCCCACCAGTGGAAACATCCTCTCCACATCCACTCTGTCCAAGCCTTTCACTATTCTGTACGTTTCAACGAGGTCCCCCCTCATTCTTCTAAACTCCAGCGAGTACAGGCCCAGTGCCGACAAACGCTCATCATAGGTTAACCGACCCATTCCTGGACCATGTACATGAATAGGAAAGGTTTGCAGGGACATGGGCGGAATGTGGGAAGGTGGCACTAGTGTAGAAGGGGCATCGTGGTCGGCAGGGCCAAGCTGGGCTGAAGGGCCTGGGAAAAATGTCAAGATGATGTATTTCAGTAGCTGTGCTCTCTCTCTGAGGGAGTTCTGACAGAGTTCTTCACAATCGTGTCACTATTCCACAGTCACTATTCTATTTGGGGTTTTTTGAGGGAAAAACCAAAACAACAGATGGTGAATGTAAGCAGAGCTTGAATTGACCAGGGTTTTGGGTTTAACTCAAGGTTATTTTAATTTTTTTCCTTTGTCTGCATTGATGCGAATGTTCAGATCAATTATCATCAACAAGTTTGGGCCCTGAAAGCCGATGCTACACAAGAGATCGCAGATGCTGGAATATTGAGGGAAAAACCACAAAGTGCTGGAGGAACTCTGCGCTTCAGGCAGCACGTGTGGACGGAATGGAGAGGCCACGTTTCGGGGTCGGGACACTTCAGATGGACACAAAAAGCTGGAGTAACTCAGCGGGACAGGCAGCTTCTCTCTGGAGAGAAGGAACGGGTGACGCTTCTTCAGAAATTCTCGACCCGAAACGTCACCCATTCCTTCCCTCCAGAGATGCTGCCCGTCCCGCTGAGTTACTCCAGCGTTTTGTGTCTATCTTCGGGTTAAACCAGCATCTGCAGTTCCTTCCTGCCCACTTCAGATTTAGAACTTATATGTAGGCCCCCCTCGGTCATGACTGACCATGGGTGAACTCATATGTACATACTTGCAAACTAATCCTATCAGTGTGTGTAATACTAATCTGAACCACACTGTGGCGCCGATGAGACACAAACCTACCACATACCATTCAAGCCTTCAACTCTGCTGGGGCTATTTTTAAGGGTACATTCCCATGCTGATTGTATATCCCTGATTTGCTGCAGCATAGCTCCTTAATGTTGTGTTAAATTTAATTGCAAAATATTTCTTCCATCCACATCCAGTTTCTAGATACATGCAGGAAGGAACTGCAGGTGCTGGTTTACACCGAAGACAGACACAAAATGCTGGAGTAACTCAGCAGGACAGGCAGCATCTCTGGAGAGAAGGAATGGGTGACTTTTCAAGCAGGGTCTCAACCCGAAACGTCACCCATTCCTTCTCTCCAGAGATGCTGCCGGCCCCGCCGAGTTACTCCAGCATTTTGTGTCTGTCTTCAGTGTAAACCAGCATCTGCAGTTCCTTCCCACGCCTGTACGTTGAAGAGTGTACTTGAATTTCAGGAGTAGTTCTTCATGGCAGGTGTTTTGATAATATAATTGCATTTAAGTGAGAGAAGCCACCGACTTCTAGCAGACAAAATGGAAGGTACTGCTGATGCAGTTGCAGATGTTTCTCGACACATTGCTTCTGTAACACGCTGAATGTTTTCCAAAAGCAGAGACGGCATTGCTGGCCGCGGGTGCATCTCCACGCTGGGTTACAAGACACGGCTGGTAGCCGCAGATGCTGCCTAGCCCGCTGAGTTACTCCAGAACTTTGTCCTTTCTTTATAAAGTAGCACCTGCAGTTCCTTGTGTCCACCTATCACTCGCCAGTGTGATAGGGTAACATGGTGGCGCAGCGGTAGAGTTGCTGCCACAGCGCCAGAGACCCGGGTTCGGTCCCGGCTACGGGTGCTGTCTTTACGGAGTTTGCACATTCTCCCTGAGACCTGCGCAGGATTTCTCCGGGCGCTCCGGTTTCCTCCCACGTTCCAAAGACGTGCAGGCGACCAGGTGCGCCGTACGATTGGCAGCCTCGCCAACAGTCTGTCTGTTTTTCAACTTTTTTTGTTATTTTTAGTGAGTTTTTAAAGTTTGTGTTAATGTTCTCTGGTTTGTTTTTTGTGGGGGTGGGGGAGGGGGTCGGGAGGGGGAAACTTTTATTTCAATCTCTTACCCTGCCGGAGATGCGATTGTTTTCCGGGTCGTATCTCCGGTCGCTCTGCGGCCTAACATCGTGGAACTGGAGGCCTTGCTCGGGACTGACTTTGAGCCCCACCGCGGGGCCGTGGACTTACCATCGGAGCCGATCCCTTGCCTCGAATCAACGCTCCAACCGCGACCTGCGGACCTTACCATCGAGGAGCTCGCAGTCTCGGGAGAGACCCTGGATGTCGGGAGTTCCGACGATGCAGAAGGTTCGACCAGTTCAACCAGCCCCGACCCGGGGTCAGATCGCCCAGCGCGGTGGAGCTGAGATTCCCCCCCCCCCAATGCAGGAGTGATCGCCCCGACACAGAGTGCCCGAACGCCGCCGGCTATGGGAATAAGATCGCCCCGTCAACGGAAGGTTAGAGGTCCCCGCCCGCAGGAGAACAAAGAAGGGAGAGATTGAACTTTTTTTCACCTTCTATCACAGTGAGGAATGTGGAGGAGTCACTGTGGTGGATGTTTATGATAAAATGTATTTTGTGTGTCTTGTTGCATTTTATTTGTATGACTGACTTGGCAAATGAAATTCCTCGTATGTTGCAAAATATACTTGGCTAATAAAGCATTATTGTATTGTATTATTTGTCGGTTAACTAGCTGCTGTAACTTGCGTCTAGCGTGTCGCATAGAACTAGTGTACGGGGTGATCGCTGGTTGGTGCGGACACGGTGGAACGCAGGGCCTGTTTCCACGCTGCATCTCTAAACTCTAATACTACACCAGGCTTTGTCCCTCTCCATAATCTCTTCCAGCCTTCTACCGCCCACTACAATCAAACTGAACAAGGGTCTCGACTCGAAACATCACCTATCCACG
>CM075981.1:80322084-80323951 GCA_038087875.1 Malacoraja senta | reverse complement strand
GTTCCGCGCCCTCTTCTTCCGAGGGTATTCTTATGACAATGCTGCCAACAGGGCTGGTAGGTACAAGGGTATGCAGCAAAAAAATCCTCGAAAAAACAAATTTGCAAGATTTATTCCATGCACCGCTCACTCATTACATTTGGTGGGTCGTCCGTTCGGCTGTTGGTTGCTGCCTTGATGCAGTGAACTGGTTTGGAATTAACAATGACATTTATACCTTTTCATCCTCCACAAAGAGATGGGCAGTTCTAAAATCATTTTTGCAACCTCAGTCAAAAGTGCCTAAATATTTGTCAGACACGAGGTGGGAGACACATGCATAAGCCACAGAAGTTATTTTGGAAAGTTACAGCGCTATCACTGATGCCCTCGGTCATTTGTACTCTGATGTTAATGTGAAGGGTGATACCAGGCTTCAAGCTAACAATCTTTTGCAGAAAATGGAAGAACTGGAATTTGTGTTTACGCTGCATTTATGGACCCGTCTGCTGGGTCATTTCCACAAGGTCAACAAAGCCATTCAGAAATCCACACTGTTATTGAGTACTTGTGCAAGTTTGTCACTTCACTTCAGGATTTTGCAAGCAAAATTAGAGAAGATTTTGATGAGCTTGAGCAACAAGCGAAGGCCACCTTGCCAGATGTTAACTACAGAACTGACACAGGGAGACAAAGAGTAAGGAAATGGCAAGGAAATGGTGGAAGTGCACCTGGTGCTGATGCTTTAGATAAACTCTCTTCAAGAGATAAGTTTAGGATAAAATCCTTTATTCCTATACTAGATGCACTTGAAACCAATTTAAAAAGAAGAGATACTGTGTTTAGTGAAGTTGCACAACTGTTTTCCTTTCTTGCTAATCTGACCGCATCTAAGCAAGAAATTCAGCAAGGTGTTGAACCGT
The DNA here is from genome assembly GCA_038087875.1 of Malacoraja senta. Taxonomy (NCBI): domain Eukaryota; kingdom Metazoa; phylum Chordata; class Chondrichthyes; order Rajiformes; family Rajidae; genus Malacoraja; species Malacoraja senta. The sequence goes on along the minus strand of CM075981.1, from coordinate 80,323,049 downwards.
TGATGGAAGCATACCCAGAAGATGTTGACCTGGAACTTACTGATGAACTTTTGCACTTTCACTCGTACGTGAGACAAAGCCATAGGCCTACAGAAGAGCACTCTCCGTCTCATACAGACCGTTATCAAATAATATACAAGGAAACAATTCAGATGGCCTTCCCTAATGTGGAAGCAATCTTGCGGCTGTTTCTTAGCTTAATGGTCACCAACTGCTCGGGAGAGAGGTCTTTTTCAAGACTCAAATAAAGAATTAAAATGAATGAAGGTCCACAATGTCTCAAGAGAGGTTGCCTGCACTGAGCATTCTGTGCATTGAGAGTGACAAACTTAGACAAACACATCTTGGTGAACATCTGGATGATTTTGCTATGAAGAAAGCGAGAAAAAAGCATGTTTGCTCTCAGTGTATTTGTAGTTTCTTTATTTCTTAATATTCCACATTCAATTCAAGAGACACTTATTCTCACATGCACCAATTGGTACAATGAAATGTGGGGGTCACCATCCGACGTCGGAACGGGAGAACATTCTCAGCGGCTTGGGCATCCGAATCGGCCACTTCCTACCGGAGACCACGGCTCCCGAAGTCCACAGGCTGAGCTGGGCGGAGATTCACGCTGGCGGCCCTCGGCAAAGGGTTCCCAGGGCTCCACGATGTTGAAATCAGCGCTGCCCGAGGCCGGGAGCTCCGCAAACCACAGCTCCATGATGTTGAAGCAGCAGGCCCAACACTCCAGACCTTCAAACGGCGATCCAGGTAAAGGATCGCCCGCTCCGCGGTGAATCCAATATGTATTTAAAAACCAACTGTTTAATGACAACATACAGTAGGATCTAAAAGTGTCACACTGTCACTGTCGGGTAGTCATGGTCCTCTAGTCGTGGGGGTGGGGGTGGGGGATTTGGAGGGGGGGGGGGCTCACAAGTGAAATAGCTTAGGGCCTCTCTTCATCTAAATCCGGC
>CM075981.1:80287084-80317084 GCA_038087875.1 Malacoraja senta | reverse complement strand
GGAGTAACTCAGCGGGTCAGGCAGCATCTGTGGACAACATGGATAGGTGACGTTTCGGGTCGGGACCTTTCCCCAGAACTCGATGCATCTCTGATCTTTGAGTGCGTGACTTAGAACGAACATGGAATATAGAACGGCACGGTGGCGCAGCGGGTGGAGTTGCTGCCTCACAGCGCCAGAGACCCGGGTTCGATCCCGACTTCGGATGCTGTCTGTACGGAGTTTGTACGTTCTCCCCGTGACCTGCGTGGGTTTTCTCCGGGCGCTCCGGTTTCCTCCAACACTCCAAAGACGTGCGTGTTTGTAGGTCAATTGGCTAAATTGTAAATTGTAAAATCGTGAATTGTCCCTGTGTGTAGGACAAAGTTAATGTGCTGGGATCGCTGGTTGGCACAGACTCGGTGGGCCGAAGGGCCTGTTTCATAAGGTCATAAGTGATAGGAGCAGAATTAGGCCATTCAGCCCAACAAGTCTCGGAATCTCTGGTGGACTGATTGGATAAAACCTTTACATCCCTTCCAGAATCAATAAATTACCCTTAAACCCAAACTGGTTTGTGTTGTCCTCTCTGCAGCTCAGACCACAGGAATATATTAACGGGAAATGATGAAGCCCTGAAGTTATTGCCATGTTGGTATATCGTTTCCAAGATGGCGCCCAGCCCAGGTGACTATTTGCGAGCTAGCCACAGAAGCACATGTACAATCACGCCTTACAATCGCCCCACACACTTAAATACACTGTAAATGGTTCCATTGTAAACATTTTGTATTGTCTTTCTGCTGACTGGTTAGCACGCAGCAAAAGCTTTTCACTGTCCCTCGCTGCACGTGACAATCAACTAAACGGAACTGCTGGTGTACTGGGGGTGGTTTGGACTTGGCCTTGGCATCACGTACAGCACAGACACTGTGGGCCGAAGGCCTGTTCTTGAGCTGTACTGGTGTATGTTCTATGTTCATCTTGTCCTTGGGTAGTTGGTACACACGCACACACACACACATTTACCGTTTACGCTCACAGGATGCGGGGACCAGGGACGGTCGGGTCTTGAGATTGAGAAGATTGATCATCGAGTGACTTAATCTGCTGTTACTTGATCTTTAATTTGATTTATTTCGAGTGAATCCAGCCAGTTTGCTATTTACATACAAATCTAATAAAACTAGCTAACAAGCATTTCATTAATGTCAGGAAGGACAAGTATAATATTTCGCAGAGGGTAAATGTGCACTTGTACTTATTACATTATCAACGTGGTCAGTCCTGGTAGGCATGTTGGGGTGGGGGGGGAGGCAATTATGAAACCCTGTCACAGTGTGTGAAGCATTGTAGATAGAATGTTTACAGCTCTGGGTAGTCTAAAAGTAGCGGCCAGAAATGTGCAGTTTTTAGTTTCGACATACAGCGCGGAAACAGGCCCCTTCGGCCCACCGGGTCCGTGCCGACCAGCGATCCCAGCACACAATCCTACACACACTAGGGACATTTATACCAAGCCAATTAACCTGCAAACCTGCACGTCTTTTGGAGTGTGGGAGGAAACCGAAGATCTCGGAGAAAACCCACGCCGGTCACGGGGAGAACGTGCAAACTCTGTACAGACAGCGCCCGTAGTCGGGGTCGAACCCGGGGCTCCGGCGCTGCAAGCGCTGTCAGGCAGCAACTCTACCGCTGCCCAAATGCAAGAGAATTGTTTGTCCTCTTGGGAAATAGGAAGAGGTTTTCTTATCATTGGATGTGATAGAACACAGGACATGGAAACAGTACAGCACAGGAACAGGCCCTTCGGCCCACAATGTCCGTGCCCAACATAATGTCAATTAAACAAATCTCCTCTGCCTGCACGTGATCCATTAACTGCGTATGAATGAATGAATGGATGATGCCAAGTATTCACATACAAGGAATCTGCCTTGGTGCTCCGCCCACAAGTGACAACATGACATACAGTGACAGTTAGGAATGATACATAAAACATTAAACATTAATAATAAAACATTGTCATATCCACGTGACTCTCTAAAAGCCTCTTAAAGGCCACTATCGTATCTGCCTCCACCACCATCCCTGGCAACACATTCCATGCACCCACCACCCTCTGTGTAAAAAAACCTGCCCCGCACATCTCCTTTAAACATTGCCCTTCTCGTCTTAAAGTCCTCTCGTTTTGACATTTCAACCTTAATATAGAGGTTCTGACTGCCTACCCTTTCTCTGCAATTTAAAAGACACCTGGGCAGACACATGTGTAGAAAGAAACTGCAGATGCTGGTTTAAATCGAAGAGAGACACAAATGCTGGAGCAACTCCAGTGGGACAGGCAGCATCTCTGGAGAGAAGGAATGGGTGACGTTTCGGGTCTGCCTGTCCCGCTGAGTTCCTCCAGCATTGTGTGTCTATCTTGGACAGACACATGGATAGGAATGGTTTAGTGGGCAAATGGGACTAGCTTAGATGGGGCATCTTGGTCAGCATGGTCAAGTTGGGCCGAAGGGCGTGTGTCCGTGCTGTCTGACGGTGACTCGATGACTATGGACCATTGCTGGCTACAACTCCAGGCGCGTTCCCCTGTTAGGGTCAGATCCACATGGGCGGAACGGAGCATCATTGGAGTCTTGAGGCACGGCACGATGGGATGAATGAAGGGCGTTCCTTGTGTTGTCTTGGTGATGTGCCGTCCATGGTTGGATACCCGGTGGAGATGTGGGTATCTAGCCTGAAGCAGTGATGAATATGTGTGGTAAAGCTGAACATTGTTGTCCCAGTCCCAATCTACACAGAATCTTGGTGCTTGGGTTACAAGGAACTGCAGATGCTGCTTCATACAAAACAAAAGACACAAAGTGCTGGAATAACTCAGCGGGTCAAGCAGCATCTCTGGAGAACATGGATGGGTGACATTTCGGTTCAGGAACTTTCTTCAAAATATCCCAAAATATCTTCCTCGCTTACCTACCCACAAGACAGACACAAATAAGCTGGAGTAACTCAGCGGGACAGGCAGCATCTCTGGAGAGAAGGAATGGGTGACGTTTCGGGTCGAGACCCTTCTTCAGACTCTACATTCTCACCTATCCATGTTCTCCACAGATGCTGCCTGACCCGCTGAGTTACTCCAGCACTCTGTGAAACGTCACCTATCCATGTTCTCCACAGATGCTGCCTGACCCGCTGAGTTACTCCAGCACTCTGTGAAACGTCACCTATCCATGTTCCGGCAGCATCTATGGAGCGAAGGAAATAGGCAACGTTTCGGCCCGAAACCCTTCCGGGTTTTCGGCCCGAAACGTTGCCTATTTCCTTCAGGGTTTCGGCCCGAAAGGTTGCCCATTTCCTTCGCTCCACAGATGTTGCCTGACCCGCTGAGTTACTCCAGCACTCTGTGAAACGTCACCTATCCATGTTCTCCACAGATGCTGCCTGACCCGCTGAGTTACTCCAGCACTGTGTGAAACGTCACCTATCCATGTTCTCCACAGATGCTGCCTGACCCGCTGATTTACTCCACCACTCTGTGTCTGTTTGTGTATTAACCCGCATCTGCAGTTCACCGTTTCCACCAAGGTACGTCAGTCAGGAACTGAAATCTCCCCTCCTTGCCCTTCCTCCACCACCTTCTTCACCAACACAGTCCGGCAACGCATCCCCATCCATCACTGTCATCTCATTCATGAAAACACATCCGTCTAAAAGCCCGTTAAAAAAAAGCCTGTAAAGAGGCTCATTTTAAACCTGATGGAAAGCTATCACTAGGATTTTCTAATGTCACGGGTAGTTCTGGTGCTGCCTTGTGTTATTGCCTGGCGTTCGTCTGCATTACCCCCATCACCCCCATCAGCCAAACAGCTGCTGTCATAAAGAACTATTCAAATTGCCACAATCCAAACTGTCTCCTTTGCTGCAGATGATTAAGAATTAAAACATTTAAACCTCCCGGCAATGATGGCGTTAATGGGCGTCACGGTGGCGTAGCGGTAGAGTTGCTGCCTCACAGCGCCAGAGACCCGGGTTCCATCCTGACTACGGGTGCTGTCTGTGTGGAGTTTGTACGTTCTCCCCGTGAACCCGCGTGGGTTTTCCCCGGGAGCTCCGGTTTCCTCCAATACTCGAGCTTTGTAGGCTAATTGGCTGCGATTAAAAATTGTAAGTTGTTCCTAGTATGTGCAGGATAGTGTTAGTGTGTGGAGGATCGCTGGTCGGCGCGGACTCGGTGGGCCGAAGGGCCTGTTTCCGCGCCGTATCTCTAAACCAAAGTAAAACTAAGTTAGGCGGCGTTGTCTGGTGACTCTTTCTGTCAAAATTCCCATCTCTGGCTGGTAGGAGGAAAGTGTAGCCTCCGTGTAGAATGTAGAGATTCCACGGCCATCTCACTGCCACAAGGGGCTGGAGGCTCAGATTAAGTTTAAATTCCATTTGGAATATTTTGGAGGACCAAGAAACCAAGAACCAAGGATCTTCTTTGCGGCAACAGGAAAAATAAAAGCTTGCATAAAAGCTTTATACAACAGCTTACTTCTAGTTTAGATTAGTTCAGAGATACAGCATGGAAACAGGCCCTTCGGCCCACCAGCCATCACCCCGTACACTAGCATTATCCTACACAGACTAGGGACAATTTACAGAAGCCAATTAACTATAAGGCTTGGAGGACATACAGCAGACGATGTCATGCCAGCTTTGATGCCCATGTGCCCGCATGTTCTCACTGTGACTATGTAGATTTCCTGATACAATGAAGGTGCATTTACTGTACAATCCACTCATGTTACACAGTGCGTATATAATTTCGTTCAGAGATACAGCATGGAAACGGGCCTTTCGACCCGCTGGGCCCAGGCCGACCAGCGATCACCTGTTCACTAGTTCTAACTTCTATCCTACACACTAGAGACGATTTACAGAGGCCAATTAACCTGCAAACCTGCACGCCTTTTGGAGTGTGGGAGGGAACCGGAGCACCCAGAGAAAACCCCCCCCCCCCACGCAGGTCACAGGGAGAACGTACAAACTCCGTACAGACAGCACCCGTAGTCGGGATCGAACCCGGGTCTCTGCGGCCACCGTGCTGCTCCAAAATATGTTCGATGTTCTCATTTTAAACCCATGCCCTCGTGATTTCCCTCCCCTGGGAAACAGAATCTGCATTCGCCCTATCTATTTCTGTCATGATTTTACACACCTCTACATGTCACCCCCTCGGCCTCCTGCGCTCCAAGGAATAAAGTTCTAGGCTGATCAACCTCTCCCTATAGCTCACACCCTCAAATCCTGGCAAAGTTCTCGTAAATCTTATAGACTATAGACAATAGACAATAGGTGCAGGAGGAGGCCATTCGGCCCTTCGAGCCAGCACCGACATTCAATGTGAACATGGCTGATCATCCCCAATCAGTACCCCGTTCCTGCCTTCTCTGCATATCCCCTGACTCCGCTATCTTTAAGAGCCCTATCCAGCTCTCTCTTGAAGGTTTCCAGAGAACCGGCCTCCACCGCCCTCTGAGGCAGAGAATTCCACAGACTCACAACTCTCGGTATGAAAAAGCTTCGCTGTGTAATTTGAAATATTCTATCAGTTTATTCTTATATATCTGTCTCCTTCAGAAATTGGCTCAGCATTAACTTGGCGTGGCCCAGATTGAACCGAATGGCCAATGCCATACTCCAGTCTATCTTAATGGGCCTGTCCCACTTAGGCAATTACAGGCGACTAGTTTGTCGCCACATGTTTGCCGGTGGTCGCCGGGAGTAGTCACCTCAGTCGCGCAAAAAATCGTGGCGTCTTCCTGGTTGCCACTAAATTTTCATCATGTTGAAAATTTTCACCGACAGTGGGTTTGACGCCAATGAGCGTAGCTTGACTTCTCCCGACGTCGGTGCTGTCGTAGGTTGTCGCCAGGATGACGTAGGTTGTCGCCGGTTTTTCGGCGACCTGCTACGACTATGACAGTCGCCGGCAGTCGCCTAGAAAATCGCCAAGTGGGACAGGCCCATTGGTACAAACCAGGTCTGAACCAAGGCTGTCCAAACTTACTCATGGGCTCCACCTTGTGGTAAATGTAGCAAGTGTCACAATGAATCCTTTTAACCGGTGCACTAAAAAAGGCACAAAAGTGCTGGAGTAATTCAGTGCACCCACCACCAGGCAGCACTTATGGCTAACATGGATGAATAGGCAACGTTTTGGGTTGAGACCCTTCTTCAGACAGGAATGAAATCTATACTCAAAGTGCTGGATTAACTCAGCGGGTCCGACAGGGTCTCTGGAGGTCATGGATAGGTGACGTTGGGACCTTTCTTCACACCAGACCCGAAGCGTCACCTATTCCTTTTCTCCAGAGATGTTGCCTGACCCGCTCAGTTACTCCAGCACTTTGTGTCTTTTTTTGAGAACCAGCATCCTTGTGTCTCCATTTTAACAAGTGTGGTTGACAATAGACAATAGGTGCAGGCGTAGGCCATTGGGCCCTTCGAGCCAGCACCGCCATTCAATGTGATCATGGCTGATCATCCCCAATCAGTACCCCGTTCCTGCCTTCTCCCCATATCCCCTGACTCCGCTATCTTTAAGAGCTCTATCCAGCTCTCTCTTGAAAGTATCCAGAGAACCGGCCTCCACCGCCCTCTGAGGCAGGTTGTACTTTATATAAAGTCTGCAAAGATGCCAAATCAGACAAAATTCACGATTATTTGTTTTGTATGATTCTAGTCTTTTAAACGTTGCTATAGTACCGTAAAATAGTTACGAGGATGTTGCCAGGACTCGAGGGCCTGAGCTATAGGGAGATGTTGGGCAGGCTAAGACTTTATTCCTTGGAGTGCAGGAGGGTGAGGGGTGATCTTACAGAGGTGTATAAAATCATGAGGGGAATAGATCGGGTAGATGCACAAAATCATTTTGTCAAGGTCGGGGAATCAAGAACCAGAGGACATAGGTTGAGCCGAGAGGGGAAAGATTTAATTGGAATCCGAGGGGTAACGTTTTCACACAAAGATTATGGAGAGAAGGCAGGAGAATGGGGTTGCAAGGGAAAGATAGGCCCACCGTGATTGAATGGCAGAGTAGACTGGATGGGCCGAATGGCCTAATTCTGCTCCTGTGATTTATGGAACGAGCTGCCAGACAAGGTCGTTGAGGCGGGGACTATCACAACTTCTAGAAGATACTGGGACATGTCATGAGGTCATAAGGAATAGGAGTGGATATGGCTATTCGGCCCATCACGTCTACTTCCTCCATTCAATCATGGCTGATCTATCTCTCCCGACTAACCCCATTCTCCTGCCTTCTCCCCGTAACCCCTGACCCCGGTACTAATCAAGAATCTATCCATCGTTGCCTTAGAAATATCCACTGACTTGGCCTCCACAGCTTCAGTGGCAAAGAGTTTCAGATTCATCACCCTCTGACTGAAGAAATTTCTCCTCATCTCCTTCCTAAAAGAACGTCCTTTAATTCTGAGGCTGTGACCTCGAGTCCTGGACTCTCCCACCAGTGGAAACATCCTCTCCACATCCACTCTGTCCAAGCCTTTCACTATTCTGTACGTTTCAACGAGGTCCCCCCTCATTCTTCTAAACTCCAGCGAGTACAGGCCCAGTGCCGACAAACGCTCATCATAGGTTAACCGACCCATTCCTGGACCATGTACATGAATAGGAAAGGTTTGCAGGGACATGGGCGGAATGTGGGAAGGTGGCACTAGTGTAGAAGGGGCATCGTGGTCGGCAGGGCCAAGCTGGGCTGAAGGGCCTGGGAAAAATGTCAAGATGATGTATTTCAGTAGCTGTGCTCTCTCTCTGAGGGAGTTCTGACAGAGTTCTTCACAATCGTGTCACTATTCCACAGTCACTATTCTATTTGGGGTTTTTTGAGGGAAAAAACCAAAACAACAGATGGTGAATGTAAGCAGCTTGAATTGACCAGGGTTTTGGGTTTAACTCAAGGTTATTTTAATTTTTTTCCTTTGTCTGCATTGATGCGAATGTTCAGATCAATTATCATCAACAAGTTTGGGCCCTGAAAGCCGATGCTACACAAGAGATCGCAGATGCTGGAATATTGAGGGAAAAACCACAAAGTGCTGGAGGAACTCTGCGCTTCAGGCAGCACGTGTGGACGGAATGGAGAGGCCACGTTTCGGGGTCGGGACACTTCAGATGGACACAAAAAGCTGGAGTAACTCAGCGGGACAGGCAGCTTCTCTCTGGAGAGAAGGAACGGGTGACGCTTCTTCAGAAATTCTCGACCCGAAACGTCACCCATTCCTTCCCTCCAGAGATGCTGCCCGTCCCGCTGAGTTACTCCAGCGTTTTGTGTCTATCTTCGGGTTAAACCAGCATCTGCAGTTCCTTCCTGCCCACTTCAGATTTAGAACTTATATGTAGGCCCCCCTCGGTCATGACTGACCATGGGTGAACTCATATGTACATACTTGCAAACTAATCCTGTCAGTGTGTGTAATACTAATCTGACCCACACTGTGGCGCCGATGAGACACAAATCTACCACATACCATTCAAGCCTTCAACTCTGCTGGGGCTATTTTTAAGGGTACACTCCCATGCTGATTGTATATCCCTGATTTGCTGCAGCATAGCTACTTAATGTTGTGTTAAATTTAATTGCAAAATATTTCTTCCATCCACATCCAGTTTCTAGATACATGCAGGAAGAAATGCTGGAGTAACTCAGCAGGACAGGCAGCATCTCTGGAGAGAAGGAATGGGTGACTTTTCAAGCAGGGTCTCAACCCGAAACGTCACCCATTCCTTCTCTCCAGAGATGCTGCCGGCCCCGCCGAGTTACTCCAGCATTTTGTGTCTGTCTTCAGTGTAAACCAGCATCTGCAGTTCCTTCCCACGCCTGTACGTTGAAGAGTGTACTTGAATTTCAGGAGTAGTTCTTCATGGCAGGTGTTTTGATAATATAATTGCATTTAAGTGAGAGAAGCCACCGACTTCTAGCAGACAAAATGGAAGGTACTGCTGATGCAGTTGCAGATGTTTCTCGACACATTGCTTCTGTAACACGCTGAATGTTTTCCAAAAGCAGAGACGGCATTGCTGGCCGCGGGTGCATCTCCACGCTGGGTTACAAGACACGGCTGGTAGCCGCAGATGCTGCCTAGCCCGCTGAGTTACTCCAGAACTTTGTCCTTTCTTTATAAAGTAGCACCTGCAGTTCCTTGTGTCCACCTATCACTCGCCAGTGTGATAGGGTAACATGGTGGCGCAGCGGTAGAGTTGCTGCCACAGCGCCAGAGACCCGGGTTCGGTCCCGGCTACGGGTGCTGTCTTTACGGAGTTTGCACATTCTCCCTGAGACCTGCGCAGGATTTCTCCGGGCGCTCCGGTTTCCTCCCACGTTCCAAAGACGTGCAGGCGACCAGGTGCGCCGTACGATTGGCAGCCTCGCCAACAGTCTGTCTGTTTTTCAACTTTTTTTGTTATTTTTAGTGAGTTTTTAAAGTTTGTGTTAATGTTCTCTGGTTTGTTTTTTGTGGGGGTGGGGGAGGGGGTCGGGAGGGGGAAACTTTTATTTCAATCTCTTACCCTGCCGGAGATGCGATTGTTTTCCGGGTCGTATCTCCGGTCGCTCTGCGGCCTAACATCGTGGAACTGGAGGCCTTGCTCGGGACTGACTTTGAGCCCCACCGCGGGGCCGTGGACTTACCATCGGAGCCGATCCCTTGCCTCGAATCAACGCTCCAACCGCGACCTGCGGACCTTACCATCGAGGAGCTCGCAGTCTCGGGAGAGACCCTGGATGTCGGGAGTTCCGACGATGCAGAAGGTTCGACCAGTTCAACCAGCCCCGACCCGGGGTCAGATCGCCCAGCGCGGTGGAGCTGAGATTCCCCCCCCCCCAATGCAGGAGTGATCGCCCCGACACAGAGTGCCCGAACGCCGCCGGCTATGGGAATAAGATCGCCCCGTCAACGGAAGGTTAGAGGTCCCCGCCCGCAGGAGAACAAAGAAGGGAGAGATTGAACTTTTTTTCACCTTCTATCACAGTGAGGAATGTGGAGGAGTCACTGTGGTGGATGTTTATGATAAAATGTATTTTGTGTGTCTTGTTGCATTTTATTTGTATGACTGACTTGGCAAATGAAATTCCTCGTATGTTGCAAAATATACTTGGCTAATAAAGCATTATTGTATTGTATTATTTGTCGGTTAACTAGCTGCTGTAACTTGCGTCTAGCGTGTCGCATAGAACTAGTGTACGGGGTGATCGCTGGTTGGTGCGGACACGGTGGAACGCAGGGCCTGTTTCCACGCTGCATCTCTAAACTCTAATACTACACCAGGCTTTGTCCCTCTCCATAATCTCTTCCAGCCTTCTACCGCCCACTACAATCAAACTGAACAAGGGTCTCGACTCGAAACATCACCTATCCACGTTCTCCGGAGATGCTGCCTGACCCGCTGAATTACTCCAGCACTTTGTGTCTTCTTTTGCGGACCGGCATCTGCAGTTCCTGGCGTGCATGTGTGCGCGTACACCATTGCCCCTGGACCAGCCCTGTCAGCTGGACAATACACCTGGCCAGCAGGCTGCTCGCTGGAGCCCAGGGCATCCACCACTCCCGTGTCGAGGACCTGGTGGGGGCTGCAACGTGCACCCACCCTTGCAGCCACAACACGTTGACTTAACTGCATGCTCAGCTGCTGCACCAATCCCTGCATGGTGACGCAGCAACAATAAAGTAGGTGCAGCAACGTTAATGTCTTTCATGGGCTTTGTATCAAGCACGCTCTTCAATGTCTGTCCAGACCTTCCCTCCCATTACCCTGGATAATCTAAAGCTGATTGCATGTTGGTTTGGGAATTTTGTTTCAATCTAGGCTTCTGCTACAAGACGGGACTGGTGGAACGCTGCACTGTTGAGCAAAACACAGGGTGCTGGAGTAACTCAGCGGGTCAGGCAGCATCTGTGGACAACGTGGATAGGTGACGTTTCACAGAGTGCTGGGAGTAACTCAGCGGGTCAGGCAGCATCTGTGGACAACATGGATAGGTGACGTTTCACAGAGTGCTGGAGTAACTCAGCGGGTCAGGCAGCATCTGTGGAGAACATGGATAGGTGACGTTTCACAGAGTGCTGGAGTAACTCAGCAGGTCAGGCAGCATCTGTGGAGCGAAGGAAATGGGCAACCTTTCGGGCCGAAACCCTGAAGGAAATAGGCAACGTTTCGGGCCGAAACCCGGAAGGGTTTCGGGCCGAAACGTTGCCTATTTCCTTCGCTCCATAGATGCTGCCGGAACATGGATAGGTGACGTTTCACAGAGTGCTGGAGTAACTCAGCGGGTCAGGCAGCATCTGTGGAGAACATGGATAGGTGACGTTTCACAGAGTGCTGGAGTAACTCAGCGGGTCAGGCAGCATCTGTGGACAACATGGATAGGTGACGTTTCACAGAGTGCTGGAGTAACTCAGCGGGTCAGGCAGCATCTGTGGAGAACGTGGATAGGTGACGTTTCGGGTTGAGACAAAAGGATGTCAGATAAGGAGGGGAGTGGAATGTGAAGAGAGACTTTGGGAGAGGGGAGATGTGGGTCAAATGCAGGCAGGCAGGTGGGATTAGTGTAGATGGGGCATGTTGGTCGGCATGCGCAAGTCGGGCAGAAGGGCCTGATCCTGTACCCTATATGACTCTGAGTTACAAAGCGGCCAGGCCAGAAATGTTGCCGTTCCATCTTGCAGATGTTGCCTGACCCGCTGAATTCCACCAGCACTTGGCGTTTTGCTGAAGATTGTAGCAACTGCAGTTCCCTCTGAGTGCATTGTTCATCAGATTATATATCGTAGGAACAAAAATAGGCCATTCGGCCCATCAAGTCTACTCCGCCATTCAGCCACGGCTGATCTATCTTTCCCCCTCAACCCCATTCTCCTGCCTTCTCCCCATAACCTTTGACACCCGTACTAATCAAGAACCCTGTCAATCTCCACTTTAAATAAAAACACTGAGTTGGCCTCCACCGCTGCCTGTGGGCAATGAATTCCACAGACTTGCCACCAGATTCATCACTAAACAAATTCCTCCTCATCTCCATTCTAAAGGACCGTCCGTTTATTATGAGGCCGTTGTTGAATGTTGCTTCCCCCTCAACCCAACTTTAAACCAGGTAGCCGTTCCGTAGACAGACAGATATAAGGATCACCCACAGATATCTTCAAGGCAGAGATTGCCAGGCTCTTGATTAGACAATAGACAAAAGACAATAGGTGCAGGAGCAGGCTATTTGGCCCTTCGAGCCAGCACCGCCATTCAATGTGATCATGGCTGATCATCCCCAATCAGTACCCCCGTTCCTGCCTTCTCCCCATATCCCCTGACTCCGCTATATTTAAGAGCCCTATCTAGCTCTCTCTTGAAGGTTTCCTGAGAACCGGCCTCCACCGCCCTCTGAGGCAGAGAATTCCACAGACTCACCACTCTCGGTGAGAAAAAGTGTTTCCTCGTCTCCGTTCTAAATGGCTTACCTCGTATTCTTAAACTGTGGCCCCTGGTTCTGGACTCCCCCAACATCGGGAACATGTTTCCTGCCTCTAGTGTGTCCAAGCCCTTAACAATCTTATATGTTTCAATGAGATGCCCTCTCATCCTTCTAAACTCCAGAGTGTACAAGCCCAGCCGCTCCATTCTCTCAGCATATGACAGTCCCGCCATCCCGGGAATTAACCTTGTGAACCTACGCTGCACTCCCTCAATAGCAAGAATGTCCTTCTTCAAATTAGCGGACCAAAACTGCACACAATTAGTGCGGGTGTCAGGGGTTATGGGGAGGAGGCAGGAGAATGGGGTTGAGAGGGAAAGATAGATCAGCCGTGATGGAATGGCAGAGTAGACTTGATGGGCCGAATGGCCTGACTCAGCACGTGGAACGTATGAAGGTATGATCATCCACCTCACTGACCTGGACGGAGTCCTTCACTGCCACATCATGGCTCTTTAATTAATTCATTTGACACTCACGGCATTTAAAACTAATGAGTTAAATTGCATTTGGGGAACTGAATCCGACAAAGTACTGCGTAAACCGTAGACAAAAATGCTGGAACCCCGAAACCCGAAACGTTGCCTATTTCCTTCGCTCCATAGATGCTGCTGCACCCGCTGAGTTTCTCCAGCACTTTAGTCTACCTTAGATTTTCCAGCATCTGCAGTTCCTTCTGAAGCATACTGCATAAACCGTGTTGTTATTCAAGGATGTGGATGTTCTCTTGAGATTCGGGTCGTGAATTCCTTTCGACACGCAAATCTGTTCTGAATTTAAGCTTGTAGACAGAGAGGGGGAAAGGGCCCCTCTCAGCCTTCACTGTAAACTGCAGTGAGACGAAATAGCAGGAATGTTTCTCCAAACGTGAATGGCAACAGGTCCTGCCAGCTGTTGTTGACCATGGTCATGGCTCTGTGCACCTGGAGATTGAAACGGGCAAGTCATAAATTACTTGGACATCTCGGGACCCAAATCCGTGGCTCCCTGTAAGGATAAACCAGGGTGGGCGGGTGGGTGGATGGGTGGGTGACGCAGCGGGTAGAGCTGCTGCCTCGCAGCGCCAGAGACCCAGGTTCGATCCTGACTACGGGTGCCGTCTGTACGGAGTTTGTACGTTCTCCCCGTGACCTGCGTGGGTTTTCTCCGCGAGCTTCGGTTTCCTCCCACACTCCAAAGACGTGCAGGTTCGCAGGTAAAATTGGCTTTGGTGTCATTGTAAATTGTCCTTGGTGTGTGTAGGATAGTGTTAGTGTGCGGGGATCGCTGGTCAGCACAGACTCGGTGGGCCGAAGGGCCTGTTTACACGCTGTATCTCTAAACCGAACTAAAGTAGACATTGTGGTAAAGAAGGTGTCCTCAGTTGGTTCAATGGTGTTATTAACGTCACCTTTGCAAAGTGGCAAGGCACAGCGAAACTCCTTTCTTTCGAACAGTCCAGTAGAGAGAGTATTGCCGTACCTAAGCACATCGCCGATTAGCAAACAGCCAGAAGTCGTGCACTGATCCTGCGTCTAAGGCGTCATGTTTTGGTGCCGTTTTAAAAGTTCAGTCCGTGCTCTGGTTTAGTTCAGTTTAGTTTAGTTTAGAGATACAGCGCGGAAACAGGCCCTTTGACCCATCGGGTCCGCACTTACCAGCGATCCCCGCACACCAACACTATCCCACACCCACTGGGGACAATTTACAATGACACCAAGCCAATTAACCTACAAACCAGCACGTCTTTGGAGTGCGGGAGGAAACCGAAGCTCGCGGAGAAAACCCACGCAGGTCACGGGGAGAACGTACAAACTCCGTACAGACAGCGCCCGTAGTCGGTATCGAACCCGGGTCTCCAGCGCTGCAAGCGCTGTAAGGCAGCAACTCTGCCGCAGCGCCACCGTGCTTGAAAGCAGATTACAAAGGTTAGCCAACTAGTTACAGGCTTGCCTGAATCAGACCTGCCAAGAACAGAGCCCGTGACACAGGGATTCGCCAATGGCGCTGTTCTCTGTTTGAAAACAAGAGGAACTCTGGCAGGAACACTGCGATTTTATTGACAAGTTCGATGATACATCTGGCACTCATTGAAGTCATAAACAA
The DNA here is from genome assembly GCA_038087875.1 of Malacoraja senta. NCBI lineage: Eukaryota > Metazoa > Chordata > Chondrichthyes > Rajiformes > Rajidae > Malacoraja > Malacoraja senta. The sequence continues at coordinate 80,302,491 of CM075981.1, read as the reverse complement.
TAGCACAAATATTAGCCCAAGGTGCAGCCTAAAATGATACCATTTAAAATTCATTCTTAAGCAAAACAATCTCCAAACAATTCTTCCCCTTTTGCAATTCAAGATTTATGTTTGGTTTCAAACTGTGCTGAATGATACTTGGTAGACAAACATGCTGGAGAAACTCAGCGGGTGAGGCAGCATCTATGGAGCGAAGGAATAGGTGATGTTCGGTAGGTATAAAAAGTTTTTTAAAATTTCATCACCGAGTATTTTTTTACTCATGGACATTTTTTACAGGGATGAAAATACGTCACGAGTTTACCGGATGTCCCGAGTACCTACCGTTAGCATTACGAGCCGCTACGGACATCCACGAACTCCTACGGACCCGTTACGGACATTCTCCAAGTTCGAATCAGGGGAAAACTCGGGAGAACTCGTGAATGACCTCGTACAGTGGGACAGGGGCTTAAGGGAATAACGTTGAGTGCCAGGTAAAGCCAGCAATGTGCAGTTCTGGTCACCCCCATTACAGGAAGGTATGTGGGGGCTTTGGAGAGGGTGCAGAGCAGGTTGACCAGGATGCTGCCTGGATTCCAGGGTATTAGCTACAGGGAGAAGTTGAACAAACTATTGTTTTCTCAGCAGCGTCGGAGGCTGAGTGGAGTCTTGATAGAAGTATGTAAAATCATGAGAGGCAGAGGCACAGTCAGAGGCTTTCACCCCCCCCCCACGTTGGAAATGCCAACGACCAGCGGGCATAGCTTTAAGGTGAGAGGGGCAACGTTTAAAGGAGATGTGCAAGGCATGATGTTTACACAGAGGGTGGTGGGTGCCTGGAACGTACTGCCAGGGTTGGTGGTGGAGGCAGATACCATAGTGGGGTTTACGAGGCTTTTAGATGGGCACGCGGATATGTAGAGAATGGAGGGATATGGATCACGTGCAGGCAGAGATTAGTTTAACCTGGCATGGTGTGTTTGGCACAGACATTGTGGGCCGAAGGGCCTGTTCCTGTGCGACACTCTTCTATGTTCTATGTCAATAACATGGCAGCTATGAGGTTATTTGTTCTCGGTAACATTGTTCTTTCTTCATACAACGGTGATTGGCCTCATCAGTGACAACGATGAGTCGGCCTGTTGGGAGGAGGTCCTGCTCCTAGCACTGACAACAACCTGGCCCTTGCCCCTTAACACCAAGAAGACCAAGAAGCTCATTGTGGACTACAGGAGGTCTAGGGGTGGCACGCACACCCCCATCCATATTAACGGGACGGAGGTGGAGCTTGTTTCCAGCTTCAGGTTCTGGGGGTCAACATCCTCTGATGACCTCTCTTGGACCCACAATACCTCAACACTGATCATGAAGGCTCACCACCGTCTCTTCTTCCTGAGGAGACTAAAGAAGTCCATCTGTCTCCTCAGATTCTGGTGAACTTCTACCGCTGCACCATCGAGAGCATCCTTACCAACTGCATCACAGTATGGTATGGCAACTGCTCTGTCTCCGGACCGGGAAAGCACTGCAGAGGGTGATGAAAACTGCCCAACGCATCACCGGTTCCTCACTCCCCTCCATTGAGTCTGTCCAAAGCAAGCGATGTCTGTGAAGGGCGCTCAGCATCGTCAAGGACTGCTCTCACCCCAACCACAGACTGTTTACCCTCGTCCCATCCGGGAGGCGTTACAGGTCTCTCCGTTGCCGGACCAGCAGGTTCAGGAACTGCTTCTTCCCTGCGGCTGTTACCCTACTTAACTCTGCACCTTGGTGATTGCCAGTCACCCCCCCCGGACACTCCTTCCCCCAGTGACTGATCTCCCCCCCCCCCCCCCCGAAAATTGCACTACTGCTACTGTATGTACATATATATATCTTACTGTTCCATTATTCTGTGTTCCCACTTCTGGGTGAGATGCTAACTGCATCTCGTTGTCTCTGTACTTGTTCACAATGACAATAAAGTTTGAATCTGAATCTGAATCTGAATCTGATTAATTGCCCCTTCTTACATTGCCGGAGATGTGATTAATTTTCTGGATCACATTCTCCGGGCGCTCTGCAGCCTACCATCGCTGGAGCCGGAGGCCTCCTCGGACTGTCGTGAGCCCCACCGCGGGGCGCGGACTTAACATCGGAGCTGATCCCTTGCCTGGGATCGCTCCCACCGCGGCCTGTGGACTCTAACATCAAGGGCTCGCAGTCTCGGGAGAGGCCGAGTCTGGAGCTCCAACGTCGCAGAAGGCTCGACCAGCCCCGACGCGAGGTTCGATCGCCCGGCGCGGGGGAGCTGACATTCCCCCGATGCAGGAGCTGATCACCTCGACGCGGAGGGCCCGAACACCGCCGGGTATGGGAGTCAAGACCGTATCGTCAATGGAGGGCTCGAGGCCCACGACCGAGGAAGAACAAAAGGAAGGACTTGAACATTATTTCACCTTCCACCACAATGAGGAATGTGTAGGAGTCACTGTGGTGGATGTTCATGTTAAAATGTGTTTTTGAGTGATTTGTTGCTTTTAATTGTATGACTGACCTGGCCAGTGAAATTCCTCGTATGTTGCAAAACATACTTGGTGAATAAAGTGTGATTCTGATTCTGACATATGTGGACTCTTTTAAGTTCCTGGGATCCATCATCTCAAAGGACCTTAAATGGGGGGGCACCATCGACCCCACAGTCAAAAAGGCACAACAGAGGATGTACTTCCTGCGGCAGCTGAGGAAGCACAATCTGCCACAGGCAATGATGGTCCAATTCTACACGGCCATCGTAGAGTCTGTTCTCACCTTCTCCATCATGGTCTGGTTTGGCTCAGCCACCAAGCACGACACCCGGAGTCTGCAGCGATTCGTCCGATCAGCTGAGAAGGTTATTGGCTGCAGCCTTCCCTCCATTGACGAACTGTACACTGCAAGGGCCAGGAAGCGAGCGGGCAAGATCATCTCTGACCCCTCTCACCCTGGCCACAAACTCTTTGAATCATTTCCCTCTGGAAGGCGACTCCGGACTGTCAAAGCTGCCACAGCCAGACATAAAAACAACTTTTATCCACGATTAGTAGTAGCTCTAATCAATAACCAAAATCTGCAGCCTCCTTTTGCTCTGGTATTTTATTTAATTCACATGTTTAATCGATAATGTTTTATTAATAATGTTTAATGTTATATATGTCATTCTTAACTGTCACTGTATGTCATGTTGTCACTTGCTGGCGGAGCACCATTGCAAATTCCTTGTATGTGAATACTTGGCCAATAAAATTATTCAATTCAATTCAATTTAATGAGGCAATCTAAGCATGGTTTGGCACGGACATTGTGGCTGAAGGGCCTGTTCCTGTGCTGTACTGGTCTATGTTCTATGCCACGACAGACAGGTGCCGAGGTGACAACAACATATAACGCACTGATTGCAAGAAACTCGACAGAGCAGCAAAGATGGATATTTTAAGGCAGAGATAGATAGATTCTTGATTAGTGTGGGTGTCAGGGGTCATGGTGAGAAGGCAGGAGAATGGGATTAGGAGGGAGAGATAGATCAGCCATGATTGAATGGCGGAGTAGACTTCATGGGCCGAATGGTCTAATTCTGTTCCTATCTGGGGCAGCAGGGCGAAGGCCACGGACGCCAACATGATCAACAAACTCATCATTAAGGCTGGCTCCATCCTGGGTTGGATTCATGGGAGGTGGTCGGAGGGGGGATGCTACTCATACTGTGGAGCATCCTGGACAATACAGCTCACCCCCTCCGTGACACACTGGTCAACCTGAGGAGCACCTTCAGCAACAGACTGGTTCCACCAAGATGCAGCACAGAACGCACAGGAGATCCTTCTTCCCTGTGGCCATCAAACTGTACAACTCCTCCCCCTTCTGTCGTGGGGTAGACTGAGACTGACTCCCTTCCCCACCCACCCCCCCCCCCCTCCTCCCCCATCCTCAATCTTACCACATCCCCCAATCCTTTCCACTCGTCACTTTAAATTCACCTTTCATGTATTTTGCGTTTTATCACCGTTGGCAGATCAATTTCCATCCTGGGATAAATGAAGTTCTATCGCATTGTATCATATCACTTCTGACCTTATGAAAGATGGGACATTTGCTCCACATAACATCCATAATGACACCACTTCACTCACCGCAAACATCAACGGCTCAACTTATTCCGAAGAAGAAAATGGGAAAAATAAATTTAAAATAATCTGAAATTCCGCCGCACATGAATTTCACCTCAGAGGTGGAATGGACCCGTCCAAACAAGAAACCGTCAGCAGGCATCAGGTATCTGTGCTTCCTGGCAGTATAAAATATTCAGACTTCAAACCAAGTTGTATTTAATGGAAGCATACAAGCCCCGATGCAGTGGTTCAGCGGTAGAGTTGCTGCCTTACAGCGCCAGAGAGCTGGCCGGGTTGGATCCTGACTACGGGTTCTGTCTGTACAGTTTGTTTTTGTTGTGAGTAAGCCTTTAGATAAAAGACATCTACAAACGTGACTATGGAGCAAGTGATAGCAAATGGGTCTAGTTTAGTTTATTACAGTCACTTCCCTACAGTGAAAAGCTTTTTTGTTGCGAGCTAGCCAGTCAGCCAAAATGTTATCCATGATTACAATCAGGCCGTCCACAGTGTACAGATACAGGATAAAGGGGATAATGTTTGGTGCAAGTCCAGTAACGTCTGATTAAAGATAGTCCAAGGTCTCCAGTAAAATTGGGATTAGTGTAGACAGGTAATTGATGGCTAGCATGAAGAGGTTTGGCAGTTTGGAGGTCGATGGATAGCAAAGGTTCAGAAGGATATGGGAAACATACAGCACAGTCAGAGTCATCCCAGCACGGAATCAGGCCCTTCAGCCCAACTCGGCCATGCCGACCAAAATGCCCCATCTACGCTAGTCCCACTGCCCCATTTGGCCCATATCCATCTCAACCTTTCCTATCCATGTACCTGGCCAAATGTCTTTTAAATATTGTTATAATACCTGGCTTAACTATCTCTGCTGGCAGCTCGTTCCATGTATCCACCACCCTCTCTGTGAAAAAGGTGCCTTTCGATATCCCACAAAATCTTTATCCTCTCACCTTAACCTATGCCTTCTAGTTCTTCAATACTCTACCTATATTTAGGTGAGAGCTACAGTGTGGAAACAGGCCCTTACGGCCCACCGGGTCCGCGCCGACCAGCGATCCCCGCACGTTAACACTATCCAATACCCACTAGGGATAACTTTTACATTCACCAAGCCAATTAACCTACAAACCTGTACGTCTTTGGAGTGTGGGAGGAAACTGAAGATCTCGGAGAAAACCCACGCAGGTCACGTGGAGAACGTACAAACTCCGTACAGACAGCACCCGTGGTCGGGATCGAACCTGGGTCTCTGACGTTGCATTCGCTGTAAGGCAGCAACTCTACCGCTGCGCCACCGTGCCACCTTGGTTAAAATAATCTGTGTATTCACTCTACGCTTCCCCTCATGGTTTTATACACCTCTATAAGATCACCCCTCAGCCTCCTGCGCTCCAAGGAATAAAGTCCTACCCTGCCCCACCTTTCCGGGTAGCTCAGGCCCTCGAGTCCTGGCAACATCCTCGTAAATCTTCACCTTCATGGAAGGTGAACAAAATAATATCTGCTGCCTTTTTGATCCTCACAAGTTATGTTCCCAAATACTCAGCATATAATAATCAATGCCTACCAAGGCTTTTCAACGCACTAGGTAAATGCTGTTCATGGTAAGAAGATTCACTGGAGTTTCGAAGGATGAGGGGGGATTTGATAGAAACATATAAAATTATAAAAGGACTGGACAAGCTAGTTGCAGGAAAAATGTTCCCAATGTTGGGCGAGTCCAGAACCAGGGGCCACAGTCTTAGAATTAAGGGGAGGTCATTTAGGACCGAGGTGAGAAAAAACGTTTTCACCCAGAGAGTTGTGAATTTGTGGAATTCCCTGCCACAGAGGGCAGTGGAGGACAAGTCACTGGATGGATTTAAGAGAGAGTTAGATAGAGCTCTAGGGGCTAGTGGAATCAAGGATATGGGGAGAAGGCAGGCACGGGTTATTGATTGGGGACAATCAGCCATGATCGCAATGAATGGCGGTGCTGGCTCGAAGGGCCGAATGGCCTCCTCCTGCACCTATTTTCTATGTTTCTATGTTTCTATGTTCTATATCTTCCAAGTCCAACCTCGTCTGCTCCTTGTAATGGAAAAGCAATCCAGATCCACCACATTCCCCATACGGGGCGGCACGGTGGCGCAGCGGGTAGAACTGCTGCCTTACAGCGCCAGTGACCCGGGTTCGATCCTGACCTCGGTTGCTAACAGTGTGGAGTTTGCAAGTTTTTTCGCGTGGGGTTTCCTCCGGGTGCTCCGGTTTCCTCCCACATCCCAAAGACGTGCGGGTTTGTAGATTAATTGACCCTCTGCAAACGGCCCCCTAGTGTGTAGGGAGTGGGTGAGAGAGTGGGATAACATGGAACTAGTGTGAACGGGTGGTCGATGGTCAGCATGGACTGGGTGGGCCGAAGGGCCTGTTTCCTCGCTGTATCTCTACAGTAAGCCATGCTTGCACGAGACTCAGAGGCCAAGTTCTTTCACCGTGCCGTTAGTCTGGCAAATAACACTGTGTCACGGTCTGGTATCCGTCATTCCTATCAAAAACTTTGCTTTAATTGGTCAGCCTGGAACACCGAGTACAAAGGTGAATATTACTGCATTCACTGAGATTAGAATTTGATACCAACATCCTTCAGCAGAGTAGTCGCCAAGACTGCTGTAAACAAAGAGGTGGGTATTGTCCACGGCTAGAAACGCACCCTGAAGGTGTGGAGGTTCAGAAGAGGAGCTGGAGACTTGCTTCATACGCTCCATCTTGTCCACGCTGATGTCCGGCGGATCACCTGCACAAGTGAACACAGGTGAGGAGATGTTAGAGACAAGGAACTGCAGATGCTGGTTTACACCGGGGGAAAAAGGTGTGGGTGGTTAGGGCAGAAGGGCTTGGTTCTGCTGCTACGACTTATGTTAACTACAAAACTCTGAGTGAACTAAGGTCAGTCTTTGATCACACAAAGGGCTTTGGGCTCTGATATTTTGCCATTCATTTATAGATTTTTTTGTTTATCTATGTGTCTATGTATCTTGTGCTTAAAGGCCTGTTGCCTATCCATGTTCTCCACAGATGCTGCCTGACCCGCTGAGTTACTCCAGCACTCTGTGAAACGTCACCTATCCATGTTCCGGCAGCATCTATGGAGCGAAGGAAATAGGCAACGTTCGGCCCGAAACCCTTCCGGGTTTCGGCCCGAAACGTTGCCTATTTCCTTCAGGGTTTCGGCCCGAAAGGTTGCCCATTTCCTTCGCTCCACAGATGCTGCTGCACCCGCTGAGTTACTCCAGCACTCTGTGAAACGTCACCTATCCATGTTCTCCACAGATGCTGCCTGACCCGCTGAGTTACTCCAGCGCTCTGTGAAACGTCACCTATCCATGTTCTCCACAGATGCCGCCTGACCCGCTGAGTTACTCCAGCGTTTTGTGTCTGTTCTTACCTGTAGAGTCGGATTCCTTCATCAGCGCCTCAGTTTTCTGAATGGTCAGCTGGCGAGCGTTGCCTTGCAGACCCTCCATGTAACCCAGCAGCACGGTGAAGTGCTTGTCCGAGATCTACATTGGAACAGAAACCAGTCCATAATCTTGGCACCAACACTGCCCAACTCCAGAAACATGCGGACACAAGGAACCGCAGATGAGAGGGGATCTTATAGAAACATTTTAAAATTCTTAAAGGATTGGACAGGCTAGATGCAGGGAAAAATGTTCCCGATGTTGGGGGGGAGTCCGGAACCAGGGGTCACAGGTTAAGAATAAGGGGTAGGCCATTTAGGACTGAGATGAGGAAAAACCTCTTCACCCAGAGAGTTGTGAATCTGTGGAATTCACTGCCGCAAAGGCAGTGGAGGCCAATTCACTGGATGTTGTCGAGAGAGAGAGTTAGATTTAGTCCTTGGGGCTAACGGAATCAAGGAGAAAAAAGCAGGAACGAGGTACTGATTTTAGATGATCAGCCATGATCACATTGAATGGCGGTACTGGCTCGACGGGCTGAATGGCCTCCTCCTGCACCTATGTTTCTATGTTTCTACTCTACAATCCTGAACAAAACACAAAGTGAGGGGGGGGCCATCGTGAGGGGGGGGCCATCGTGAGGGGGGGGGGGGGGGGTGGGGGAAGAACAATGGACAATGGGGACCCGGCGTGGGGGAACCGCTGTGGGGGGGGGGGAGGGGGACAAAGCAGGAGCCGGCGTGCCACAGGTGGCGTGCCACACGGTGGCGCTGCGGTAGAGTTGCTGCCTTCCAGCGCCAGGGACCCGGGTTCGATCCTGACTACGGGCACTGTCTGTACGCAGGTTTCTCCCCGTGGCCTGCGTGGGTTTTCTCCGGGTGCTCCGGTTTCATCACACATCCCAAGGTTTGTAAGTTCATGGGCTTGTATCAATTATCCCCACTGTGTAGGATAGAACAAGTGTGTGGGTGATCGCTGGTCGGCGTGGACTCGTTGGGCCGAGTGTCTGTTTCCACGCTGTACATCTATAAAGGTGATTGTGCACTGAAGTACCGTGATATCTGGTCAGCTTGCAATGTGCTGACTTTGCATCTGTGATTGGCAATTGATCAAAAAGCTTTACAGCCATTCCTGTTCGGAAACTGGCCATGCGGCCCACTGGGTCCATGCCGACCATCAACTACCCAAGTACATTCATACCATTTTATTTTCTCCACATTCCCATCAACTCCCCCCCCCCCCCCGGATTCTACCCCCCATCAGCACATTTGGGGGCGATTTACAAAGGCCAATTAACCCACCAAGCCATGCGGGAGGAAACCGGAGCACCTGGAGATAACCCACACGGTCAAGGGGACAACGTACAAACTCCTACGGACAGTACCCATCGTCAGGATTGAACACGGGTCTCCGGCGCTCTGTGAGGCAGCAGCTCCACCCGCTGCGCCACCGCGCCGCCCGTTGTTTTAAACTGGGACCGCATTCACATTGATTTGTCACGGGGGAGTTACCTGCTCACAGTCATACATGTGCTGCAGCAGCCATTACCTGGTCATGGTCATACATGTGCTGCAGCAGCCATTACCTGGTCACAGTCATACATGTGCTGCAGCAGCCATTACCTGGTCATGGTCATACATGTGCTGCAGGAGCCATTACCTGGTCATGGTCATACATGTGCTGCAGGAGCCATTACCTGGTCATGGTCATACATGTGCTGCAGCAGCCATTACCTGGTCATGGTCATACATGTGCTGCAGCAGCCATTACCTGGTCACAGTCATACATGTGCTGCAGCAGCCATTACCTGGTCATGGTCATACATGTGCTGCAGCAGCCATTTCTGTCTTGTCTTTTGAAATCTCCACTCCTTGCGGTTTGTGGACCACCTACAAACACAAGACACGTGAAAAGTTCAGGTAGTTTTAGCGAAATAACAAAAGCTATAAATGTACATCATGTTACCCTCGAATCGACCATTTCAACACATCGAGCCCCAGTGTGGAAACAGGCCCTTCGGCCCAACTTGCACACACCAACTGGCATGTCCCTTCTACACTAGTCCCACCCGCCTGCGTTTGGTCCATATCCCTCCAAACCTGTCCTATCCATGTATCTGTCTAACTGTTCGTAAACATTGTAATAGTCCCAGCCTCAACTACCACCTCTGGCAGCTCGCTTCCAAAAACCCACCATCCTTTGTGTGAAAAAGTTACCCTGAGGGTAATTCCTATTAAATATTTCCCCCTTCACTTTAAACCTATGTCCTCTAGTCCTCGGTTCCTTTGCTCTGGGCAAGAGAATCTGTGCGTCTGCCCGATCTATTCCTCTCATGATTTTATGCACCTTTATAAAATTATTTCAATGCACTTTGGCCATGTTGAGCAGAATGCCGCCTGGATTAGTGGGCAATGGCTGCAAGGAGAGGTCGGACAGACTTGGATTTTTTCTCTGGAACGCCGGAGGATGAGGAGAGACCTGGCGTATATAAGATCGTGAGAGGGATAGATAAGGTAGACAGCCAGAACCTTTCACCCTGGGTGCAATTGTCAAAGACTAGAGGGCGTAACTTTAAGATGAGAGGGGCAAAGTGTGAAGGGGATGTGAGGGTATGTTTATTTGACACCAGGGTGGTGGGTGCCTGGAACTCACTGCCAGGGGCAACGCTGGAGGCAGGTACGTTCTTCCAGTACTTTGTGCTTTACTTTCAGAGTTGCTTGACATGCAAATTGTAAGCACGCATTTAGCAACATTGAGGTAACTCACTCAGTCCAAAGCTGAAGGATGTGAATTTTCACAAATGAGTAAAGTACAGTAAAGAATCCTTTATTGTCATGCAGACTTTTCAGTCTGAACGATATTTCGTGCCTTGCAGTCATAACATAGAATAAAATAACAGAACACACAATAAACACAGATTTAACATCCACCACAGTGAGTCCACCAGGCACCTCCTCACTGCGATGGAAGGCAAAAGTCTTAAAGTCCTTGTCTCTTCCCTCCTTGTTCTCCCTCTGCGTTGAGGCGATCCAGGCTTCCGATGTTGTGACCCCGCCGGGTGATAGTAAGTAAGTCAGTCCCGTGGCTGAATCCGAGCTCCGCGTACGGGCCGGTTCAAACTCTGCGGCCCGGGGCGGTCGAAGCTGCCGAAGTTGCCGCCCTCCAGTCCTGCGGATGAAGCTGTCGTTGCGGGAGCTCTGAGTGATGGCATGACATCTTATATTTCCCCGTTTAATTAAGTTTAGTTTAGTTTAGTTAGAGATACAGCACAGAAACAGGCCCTTGGGCCCAACCGAGTCCGCGCCTGACCAGCAATCTCCGCACATTAATACTATCCGACGCACACTAGGGACATTTTACATTTACGCCAAGCCAATTAGCCTACAAACCTGTACGTCTTCGGAGTGTGGGAGGAAACGGAAGATCTCCTCGGCGAGAAAACCCGCGCAGGTCATGGGGAGAACGTACAAACTCCGTACAGACAGCACCCGTAGTCAGGATCGAACCAGGGTCTCTGGCGCTGTGAGGCAGCAGCTCTACCCACCGTGACACCGTGCCGCCCTTTCATCTGGCTTGTGAGCTGCCAAAGTGAATGGAATCTTATAGAAACATCTAAAATTATAAAAGGACTGGACAAGCTAGATGCAGGAAAAATGTTCCCAATGTTGGGGGAGTCCAGAACCAGGGGGCCACAGTCTAAGAATAAAGGGAGGCCATTTAAAACTGAGATGAGAAAAACTTTTTCACCCAGAGAGTTGTGAATTGTGGAATTCTCTGCCACAGAGGCAGTGGAGGCCAAGTCACTGGATGAATTAAAAAAGAGTTAGATAGAGCTCTGGGGGCTAGCGGAGAATCAAGGGATATGGGGAGAAGGCGGGGTACTGATGGTAGATGATCAGTCCAAATGTGAAGGATGTGAATTTTCACAAATGAGTGATGGCATGAAATCTTATATTTCCTCGTTTAGTTAAGTTTAGTTTAGTTTAATTAGAGATACAGCACAGAAACAGGCCCTTGGGCCCAACCGAGTCCGCGCCGGACCACAATGAATGGCGGTGCGGCTCGAAGGGCCAAATGGCCTCCTCCTGCACCTATTTTCTATGTTTCTATGTTGCTATGTTTTCTAATTCTTACGTTGTCAGATATTCCAAGGCAAGTTGACAAGCCGAGGGCTTCTGCGGAGTTTCAACTTTCACCTCCACGCCGGCTTCCCGCCACTTCTTCTTTTCTTCCTTTTTACGCTCTTTCTTCAGTTTCCGTTCCATCGTTCTCTTTGCATCTGGAGAAAGTTCCTCTTCTCCGTCCATTGGTTGTTCTTCAGTATCCTGGTAACAGTAAATTAGATGGTTCGTTACGGAAAGAATGTGGAGATTTATTTTGTGGAGAAGATATACATCAGATCGCTTGAAAAAAAGGAATAGGTGACGATTCGGTTCGAGGCCCTTCTGAGGATGGATCTCGACCCGAAACGTCTCCTATTCCTTTTCTCCAGAGCCCCTGCCTGATCCGCTGAGTTGCTCCAGCTTTTTGTGTCTATCTTCGGTTTAAACCAGCATCTGCAGTTCAATAGACAATAGACAATAGGTGCAGGAGTAGGCCATTCGGCCCTTCGAGCCAGCACCGCCATTCAATGTGATCATGGCTGATCATCCCCAATCAGTACCCCGTTCCTGCCTTCTCCCCATATCCCCTGACTCCACTTGTACAAGCCCAGTCGACCCATTCTTTGCTGAGATAACTTCCCTTAGAAATGTTATTGGTTTATTTTGCAAAACTCCAGCAAACTTGAGTGCGTGCTGGACAAGTTGCCTTGTGCAAATCTACTGGGAGTGAATGGGCCCATGATGTTGTGTGCAGCCAAATAAATTGCTGGCTAATCTGTTGATTGCAGGATTGAAAATTTGGGTTAATATGCGGAGGATTTAGACGGACTCAATAACTCAGCAAATCATGTGTTCTAAAGCTTGCAGTGCAGAAACAAGTAAGTCCCAGACAAAGCCAGTCTACTGTGCTCTGTTCAAAAAATAGACCACTCCTGGCAGCGTGTTCCAGGCACTCCCCACTCTTTGTGTAAAACAACGGTGGCGGTGGCTCAGCGGTAGAGTTGCTGCCTCACAGCGCCAGAGTCCCGGGTTCGATCCTGACTACGGGTTCTGTCTGTACGGAGTTTGCACGTGATCACGAGGGGTGCTCCGGTTCCCTCCCACATTCCAGAAACGTACAGGTTTGTAGGTTAATTGGCTTCGGTACGCATTGTAAATTGTCCCACGTGTGTCGGATAGTGCTCGTGTACAATCTGTGTACGATCGCTGGTCGATGGGCCGAAGGGCCTGTTCAGAGATTGCACCTATCTCTAAACTAAAGTAGACTAAACTAAACACACACATGCACATCTACGCACACACTCACACACACATGCACACTCACACACGCACATGCACACCTATGCACACTCACACACACACACATGCACACCTACGTACACACTCACACACATGCACACCTACGTACACACTCACACACATGCACACCTACGTACACACTCTCACACACACGTGCACACCTACGTACACACTCACACACACATGCACACCTACGTACACACTCACACACACATACACATCTACGCACACACTCACACACACATGCACACTCACACACGCACATGCACTCACACACGCACATGCACACCTATGCACACACTCACACACACACACATGCACACCTACGTACACTCACACACACATGCACACCTACGTACACACTCACACACACATACACACCTACGTACACACTCACACACACATGCACACCTATGTACACACTCACACACACACGTGCACACCTACGTACACACTCACACACACACGTGCACACCTACGCACACACTCACACACATATACACACGCACAATTGCATGCTCGCTCACTCCAGCAGAGGGCGATGAGGAGCACCAGGAGGAGATGGACACAAATGCTGGAGTAACTCAGTGGGACATGCAGCATCTCTGGATTCAGATTTAGAGAGTTTCTCCCCAGCTCTTATCAGGCAACTGAACCATCCTACCACCAACTAGAGAGCGGTCCTGACCTCCCATCTACCTCATTGGAGACCCTCAGACTATCTTTAATCGGGCTTTTCTGGACGTTATCTTACATAAATGTTATTGCCTTTATCCTATATCTGTACAGTGTGGGTGGCTCGATTGTAATCAGGGGTGGTCTTTCTGCTGCCTGGTTAGCTGACAACAAAAATGTTTTTCACTGTACCTCTGCACGTGTGACGATTGGCTACACTAATAAACCAAAGTACATTCGGTAGAGCAAAGGGGAAGATACAGAGTGTACGATGTAGTTAAGAGAGGGTGTGTTATGCCTAGGGCAGGCACTTTCAAGTTACAACCCAGGAGAGTGTTGGCAGATTTACAATCAGGACTAACAATGGCCTGTGTAGGAAGGAACTGCAGATGCTGGTTTAAACCGAAGATAGACACAAAAAGCTGGTGTAACACAGCGGGCCGGGCAGCATCCCTGGAGAGAATGAATGGGTGACATTCGGGTCGAGACCCTTCTTGAGACTCAGGAGTAAAGGAATAGGTGGCCCGTTTCCTTTATCATCGTTACATTTTTGCCCATCTTTCATTCATTTGTTCCATATCTCTCTCTACATCACCGTCCATATCTCTCATTTCCCTCTCCCCTGACTCTCAGTCTGAAGAAGGGTCTCGACCCGAAAGGTCAGCTATTCCTTTTCTCCAGAGATGCTGCCTGTCCCGCTGAGTTACTCCAGCATTTTGTGTCTATCTTCGGCTTAAACCAACAGCTCCTTCCCTCGCGTATAACTGCGCCGTGTCGCAGAGTCAAAGCGACAGCACCGTAAGGAGAGAGAGAAGGGGGCTCGACCACCACCGCCAGTCTCCACTGCCCACGTTGCACCAAGGTGCGTGGATCGCGGATTGGCCTCTGCAAACCCACAAGTAGACGACCCTGTGGAGAGTACGGTCATGCTCGTTTCGAGTGAGCGCCGATGATGATGACACACATATTTACTACAAAAAGTAGTAAACACTGCCCAGTCCATCATCGGCTCTGACCTCCCTTCCATCGAGGGGATCTATCGCAGTCGCTGCCTCAAAAAGGCTGGCAGCATCATCAAGGACCCACACCATCCTGGCCACACACTCATCTCCCTGCTACCTTCAGGTAGAAGGTACAGGAGCCTGAAGACTGCAACGACCAGGTTCAGGAATAGCTACTTCCCCACAGCCATCAGGCTATTAAACTCGGCTCGGACAAAACTCTGAACATTAATAGCCCATTATCTGTTATTTGCACTTTATCAGTTTATTTATTCAAGTGTGTATATATTTATATAATGGTATATGGACACACTGGTCTGTTCTGTAGTCAATGCCTACTATGTTCTGTTGTGCTGAAGCAAAGCAAGAATGTAATTGTCCTATCAGGGACACATGACAATAAGTGTTAAAGAAGGAACTGCAGATGCTGGAAAATCGAAGGTACACAAAAATGCTGGAGAAACTCAGCGGGTGCAGCAGCATCTATGGAGCGAAGGAAATAGGCAACGTTTCAGGCCGAAACCCTGAAGGAAATAGACAACGTTTCGGGCCGAAACCCGAAGGAAATAGGCAACGTTTCGGGCCGAAACCCTTCAAGGGTTGCGGCCTGAAACGTTGCCTATTTCCTTCGCTCCATAGATGCTGCTGCACCCGCTGAGTTTCTCCAGCATTTTTGTGTACACATGACAATAAACTCACTTGAATCTCAAAAACATTTTTTTTTTTAAAGAACAAAGTTTGCTTTAAGACTTGTCAGAGGATCAT